>MSJE01000238.1:0-85016 GCA_001931935.1 Aspergillus aff. floccosus IMV 01167 | reverse complement strand
ACGAGGATAATGAGAACGATGAGGATCATATCCCTCTTCCTGATAATAGTGGACTGTTTGGAGGGAGTAGTACGCAGAGGCGTATATCTGGGAGAGTTTCAAAGCGTGCGAGACGAGACGAAGATCTCTTTGTATATCAAAGGCCATAGAACTGATAGAAATCGAATCTAAAAGCCTTGTCAAACTAATTCTCTCGTATTATATTCGTTTCTGGGTTGTATATCCTATTCTTAACCAGTATGTAAGCAGAATACTCAAAAATACGGGCAAAATCTGCACAAAATATGCATATCACGGGTTTACCTTAGTTTGCACCGTTTGTAGAACCTAAGGTTTGAATCGAACCTCTCAGGTTCGACTCCAAAAATCTTGGAGTCGAATCGCGGTTCCGAAAAGCTGGAACCGGAACCTGAGACTTGGCGGTTCCGAATCGAATCGAACCTGGAGAGTCGCGATTCCTGCCGTGGTCTATGCCTACTGGAAGATGTCTGAACGGCCCTAGTTAGACCTAACTCGGGAGGCTTATATCCCTAATCCCGATAGCCTGCCGATCCCAAACCTGCCAGTCTATACTGGCTATCGCTGCTCTCAATGCAGCTATATAGTACGATCATCGAAGATACTTTGCGGGTATATCCGTAAGACCCATCCAGAACTCCGCCGATCTTGGGGTGGCTAAGATACAGCTACCTATCAGCTGGATCACCTCTACCAGGGATAACCGGTTAGCTGTTAGCGATTCTTCCCTGCGGCAGCAGGTAGCAGTTTCTTCGCTGTTACTCCGCCGGCTTAAGTCGAGCGGGCTTAATAGGCAAAAACATTAACCCCGGCGGAGTTTATCCGGGCCTAGATTAAGAAAGCCCTCGAGCAGAACGGTAAGGATAAGCAGATACAGATACAGCAGATCCTCCTTCGGAAACATACTACCGAGGTCTCGCCCTAGTTAGAGCTCACCCGATAGCCGGAGTATCTAGTAGGGGCCTGTAACCTGGCCGCAGCGGCGGCCCTCGGTGCCCTTCCAGATCCTCGCTAGGAGTCTTTGTTAGTCTTACTCGTCCAGAGCGTCGAACGGCTGATCCAGCGGTCCTACCATACTATTAAGGATCGCCGGATTAACGAGTTTAATCAGATTCGGATTAATATCTTTCTTTCTTAGCGGCCTAAGATCTAGAACTAACTAATCTTGTTATGGGTTCTATAGGCCTTGTACGAACCAGTAGCTGGAGCTCGGCAGGATCTCGCTTCTGCCGCCGCACGCCGCCTTCTTACCCAATTTGTTGACATCTGACCGCTACTTGACTTCCTGTTCTTCAGCTATTCCTTCTTGTTTGTACGGCACGCTTAGATAGGAAGATCTATCTCTGTTCGTCCCTTAACACTAAAGACTTAGTCAGCTCTGTATAGGCTTTAGAGAATATTATACCTATCTGGACGTCGTATAAAGAACGCCATCGCAGCCACTTAATCATTATATTAAACTTAATATAAACAAAGAATCCTAAAGAGGAAAGCGGAGGATCTCGCGGTGAAGGAACTTAGTGGAAAAATTGAATTGTTGCGGAGTGGCGGTATTGGCTTGCCGTAGCTGCCAAAGCCTTCGGCAGCCCCACCGGGTAGCCTCCGCGTTATTCCCCGCAATTTCTGCTGGTCGGCTGGGATCCTTCATTCCTTCTCCATAGGTCCCTCACCCGCCTGGTTGACCATGTCGCCCAATGCCCCCCGTAAGAGGCAGCGCCGCCCCAAGACCTCCCAAGACGAACGAATATGTTCCATATGCTCGCAGGCCTTCAAGCAGGCGGAGCATCTGGCCCGGCATATCCGGTCGCACACAAAAGAACGCCCCTTCACCTGCGATGTGTGTGGCAAGTTCTATGCGAGACAGTACGTTAGCCATGCATACGTTGTGGTGTAATCCGGAGGGAGAGAACCCCGTTAATGAGTTCTTCATAGAGATACCCTGTTGCGCCATGCGAGATCGCATCGCGTGAATGCTCAGCCGACTAGACAGACTAGTGAGGGCAATGGGTCCGCCGCGGGATGGAGCCCGCTCGATAACACGAGTGATCACTAAGTCTGCATTATCCAGCCATCGCATGCTGCAGAATCAGAACCATCCGCGCCTGGACAGGAGCAAATTTTGTTGAATCACCCACTGCCTCCCAACCGGGATCTTCCAACCGACTTGACGGCGTCGACATTGGACGCATCGGTCGGAGACTTACCTGTTCAGCAGAACAATCAACCCACGAACGACCATGATGACATCGTGATGACCCATTGGCCCTCCACGGAGATGAGTGATATTATCACATCCGAGACAAGCCCGTGGGAGATACCGCCAGACGGACAAAGAGACCTGGACTGGATGTCGTGGTTAACAGCCCCTGATTTTGATCTCGATTCACTCAATCAATCATTAATTGAGACAACCCAAATTCAAACAATGGATCTCGTACGGAACCCAGAGGAAGCACAGGGGCCAATTCAGAGACTATGGCATACCTTCTCTGAGTCCATAGTATCATCCGGTCAGACGACGCCAGATCTGCGGCGCTCCAGCAGCAGTGACTGTGACCGCGGTCATATACACCTGATCGCAGATGAATCCTACCGGCAAAAGCTGGCAGAGAGTCTTCAACAACGTGTACAGCCAGGAATTTTGCCATCCACTGCATTCTTGGTGGGTGTTTCTTACTCGCACTCAAACTCAGGCAATTCTCACCTCTGAATGCATTCGTAGGACCTTTGTCTTCAAGCATATTTCGAACACTTTCAGTCCATATTCCCGCTCATCCACGTGCCAACATTTCGTCCATCGAAAAACAATGCCCTTCTCCTCTTGTCGATCTGTTCTATTGGTAGTCTGTTTCTGGGGTCATCGCGAGCAATGGCTCACGGCGTAAGCATGTTTGAAAGGCTGCAGAAGTCAATCCTTGCCTCGGTATGTTCATCAAGACCACCTATGGTGTGAATAAGCGGGCATATACTGACGGTCCATTAAGTGGGATACGCATATAGCAGGGAAGGGAGACGCATCCATCAACCCGTTGCAAGCTTCAGTGATAGGTCAGACATTTGGCCTTCTACTCGGGGTAGGCCAACTAATTCACATCCCTCTACCCAAAGTACCCCCACTGAGCGATCTTTAGAGACCCAAAGATCTAACAGGAATCGAGGTGTTCCATGGTAGTATAATTGCGGTGGGTCCCGCACATTAAGCCATGCGGGTCACCAACTGATTGACACAGTGGGCACGCAGCGCAAAGCTGTTGAAGGTGGTCGATGAGCCCATCAACCCCTTCAATATAGAAGGCAGTGGCGAGGAACTAGAGGCATCATGGAAAGCATGGGCCCGATTGGAGGTAAAAAAAAACGGTACAATCCAAAAAAAAGGTCATACAGCACAACACTAACGGCGTCTTCCCTAGTATTATCATAGGCATCTACATCCACGATGTGGAATTGGCTAAGCTGCACAATCATGAGCCCATCCTACGACATGCAATTAAGAAGATCCCAAAACTATCCCCACTAGGCATATTCACAGCGCCCAACGCAGTAGCCTGGAAAAAGCAGCTCCTTCTCACTCAGCAACCAGATCCCATCCTTCCCTCATCACCTCCCACCGACCCCATGTCTCTGTTAGTCGAAACAAAACCAGGCAACGAGTTCGAATCGTACGCCATTTTAGAGTCCATCGGATCATTGGCTCTGGAGGACCGAGGCTCTGCCGGACTGCAGCACTTAGCAACATTCGAAAAATATCAACGGTTACTGATACAGTGGTTCCTACAATGGCAAGGCCACGACCCAACAAATTCCCTTCAATCTAGCAGCACAACCGCGGATCCATTCTGCCTCCGCATCCTGTGGCATTCGACCTTCATGCACCTATACACACGCTTCGATGACCTAGAATGCGCCTGTGGCCGAGAGGGCGAGATGCTATCTCAGCAGAAATGCACGTACGCCGCATCCTGGGCTAGATCATTAAATGCCAAGCGTGCGCTCCTTCACGCCGCTTTAATCCAGAGACAATTTCAGGCGCAGGCACTGGGGGCAGAACCCCCACTTCACGTCCCAATGGCACTTTATTATGCAGGGATAGCCTGGGCCTCTTTCACTCAATTTGGTGGGAGTGACGACACCCGCATTGACTGTAACGCCGAGGATCTTGACTTCCCCGAGCTGAGACTCCTAGGTATCAACCAGATGAAGTTCTTCGCCGAAGTCATGAGCAACATCCAAATGGGAAGACCGGAGTCAGGTCCGTTGTTCAGGGTGATCGATTTGCTTGGGAAGATCAATCATTGGAAACTGTCGCAGAATCTTTCGAGTACCTTAGTAGCGTTCGTGGAAAATATGTCGGATATATTTTGATTTTGTTTGCTAGCCAATACTATCATTCAGGACAGAGGTTGACCCGCCGAGATCTGTTTCGAAACTAAATTGTACTAATATAGTAAATAAACTGATAGGAAGTTGCAGGCACCGCCGTCTTAAGCTTGGAGGAGTGGTGCCAAACACGCTCAGTGGCCTTTTCTATCCCACCTCGTAAGCCGACTGATCAGAACATGCTGCTGCGGACACCAGAGAGTCTACACCCGCTGGGTCGGCTTATCTGCCGCCCATTCAATCCCAAAATGCCGCAAAATCTGGGGAATGAGCTTACCCATCGCCATGATAGATATGCTTTGCCCAATACACGTCCTTGAACCGTAACCGAACTGGTCGCTCGCAGTGGCAGGATTAGACGTTGATCAAGACGATTTTTCACAAACAAGCGGGCATACATATACATACAGTGATTATATGCCAATCAATCTGTTTCAATGTCTCCTAGTCTGGGTCCGTCCAGTGCTCAGGCCGAAATATTGCTGCGTTGGCCCCGAAAATACTCTGATCATGGTAAATCGCGGCTGGGTTGACTCCGAATATCATGCCTGTCTGTAGACGCGTCCCGTTGAGCGTGGCTCCACCGGGTAGAACTATCCGTTCGATGTGGAAACAGACGCCTGGGTGGCATCTCATGGTTTTTTTCGTGAGTGCTGATCTATAGCACAAGAAGAATCGTAGTTAGAAAAACAAGACCTACCCAATGGGTGTGGGAGATGTGAATAGTGGCCGGCCTTACAGATACTCCAGTCGAAAACACTCTTCGTAGGTGACATATTCCGACAGGCTATCCAGTCGGTCAGCCGCATCAATCTCCTGATGCAGTGTCGGATAGACGGGAAGAGTCTGATTGAGGAAGTAGATGATCGCTCTGAGTGAAATGCCCGTGGTACCACTGCCTGCGAATCTGGTTCCGAATTGACAGATGAACGGTTAGAACGTCCAGGACCATACAGATTGTTCCTCAAATGGATGATCATATACCGGTTCGATAGGTGCTTTCCCTTCGCTTCCTCTCCCCTTAGCCATGACAGAAAGTCAGGTCGCTCACTATGCTCGGCTTCAAGGCGCGGGTTATAATGATCAATACATTCCTGAGTGAACTTGTCTCGCTGATCAGCAACCGAATACCTGTGGCGGACTGCAAGAGCTAGAGGAAAGACTGACAACCCTCCACAATCGAGAGTAGCGGATCCGGCTGCACAGCCAACAGCTTCCGGAGCAGTCGAATACCCATCAAACAGCAAGGCACCCAAGGAACCTGGCTCGCAATGGCGGCATATCTCAGCCCTTAAACAATCGCCCCAATCATTCCTCGCACGTCTTTCCGCTCCTCCATAAACCCAAACCTCTCCTGGAAGGTAATCGCCCCGATTACGTCACATCCATACCACTGAAGCCACGTGTGCAAATCGACAGGCTCCCCATATAGATCATCCATGGCCGGAAGAAAGATCCCATACATTCATCGGCAAGCGGCTCTATTGACAGCATAGACGAAACGGAAGAGTTTTGAACCACCGGACGGCGATAACTCCTGATGCTAGGAAAGGTCTCGGACGGAGAACATGCTGGGAATTGTGGCTCCTGAATACTCGGAGCTGGAATGATCGGATCGTAGGAGCCGGGGTAGAATGGATTTTAGCGGCACCACGTGCGAGGGATAGAGAATTATTTTGAGGGATTTGCTCCTGACGCCATAGATCACGCTCACAGCATTTGGATCGAAGAGAACAGCGGTTCTAGCACCGGCCCGGATGAGACTGCCGTACATCTGGTGGAGCGTTTGGTAGAAACCGGGCGCGTCACCTTTGCGGATCATCCATTGGTTGTAGAGTGGGGTGAATCCAGCAATGCTGGTCCGGGGATAAATTGCAAGCTAGGCGTTAATGCGACCGCAGTTGCATGGAGAAGGTAAATTGACACGAGTAGCGCCAGGGCGATGATGGCGTATTGACCGTAATGGTAGGCAGCCTCATGAACTGCACGTTGGATGTAACCATGGTGGAATTGCTCGTCGACCGAACAATATTTATCTGTGATATGGCGAGATTTTTTTCAATTGCATGTAAACATATATGATGCCATCGAAAGGTATGTACCTATCATATACTTCTCCGCATGATCTACAAAGACCGTGGGGGCTATTCAAGCCTAGAAACACATACATCAAGTTGATAATCCCCGCTGGCCCCAGCTACAGATACTTCATCGTGTTCTTCACCCTCGCCACACCTCCCACCTCGACCTCCACCACATCTCCATCTTGCAAGAACTCCTTCCGGAAGAAGCCCACTCCCGACGGGGTCCCAGTCATGATCACGGTGCCCTTTCTCAGGGTCATGCCGCGCGACAGATGACTAACGATCTCGCGCACCCCCCAAATCATATCACTGGTGCTGGTCGTCTGCTTGACCTGTCCATTCACCTTGGTGACCAGGCTCAGCTGTTGCGGGTCTTGTACCTCCTGTGCGCTGACGAGGACATGTCCAATGGGGGCGAACTGATCGAACGACTTGGCGTAGCAAAATTGACCCCCAGAGGCTTCGGGAAGCTGGAAGTTGCGCGCCGAGAGATCATTCCCCGCGGTGTATCCGAGAACATAACCGAGAGCGTTCTCTGTAGAGACATTCTTCGCATCCTTACCTATGACGATGGTTAATTCTCCCTCGTAGTCGAGGTGAGATTGGGCGTCACGGTGGATGGGGATGGTTTCAAAGGGACCAGCGAGGGCGTCGGCGGGTTTGGTAAAGACTGGAGGGTAGGTCGGGACATTCAACTATGCAGGTCGCTTGGTCAGTGATATGGGTCTGTGTGCGCTGGAAGGGGAGGGGCTTACACTGGCCTCCTTCGCATGTTCTTTGTAGTTGAGGCCGATACAGATCACCAGGGGAGTACTCGGGACGGGTGATAGAAGCTAATTTATTTTTCATTGTGAGACTTGAGTGAGAGTGCATGCAAGGCGAGTCCAACATACATCAGTCACGGTGTGTATTTTGTCTGTCGAAATCAACTTGTCGAAGGGAGTACCATCAAACTGCTGCACCGTGTATTTGTTGCCGTCGGTGTTGATCAGCTCACCATAATGCGTCTGATCGCCGACAGCGAATCGAATCAGCTGTTTGAAAGTAGCCATTAGAAGTAGATGGAATCTGGTAGGAAAGAGAATATATGCAGCACAAAGATTTGAAATAGAATGGATGTCTGTGGCCTGCGCGATGATGGACGGCCGGACTTGTCACGCATTTTGATAGTTTAGCGGCGACGAGCGGGTGGGACCTATCCAACGATGTGGGAACAATCGCTGAATAACGGCACAAGACAGAAGATAGCTGACGCTTATAAACACCCCACCCGGTATCAGAATAGGGCTTTCCAGTACTCAACCGTTCACATCAGCAGAAGTAAGTCGTCATTGCAGACAGCCAAACATGTCCCCACCTACAATCTCAGCAAATCGAGGAGGCACGCTTCCCGACACCGAGGCGATGGGAAAAGACCAGGAGTCCCAGTTAAGCTGGCTGCAGAAGCGAAACATCACTGCAAAGACCCGTATCAATCTCAAGAAGCTTTCACATGTCCGCTACCAACACCCCAACCTAGATGAGATCCATCGGTTCATGCTGGACTTTGGACTCCAGGTTGCGCACCAGACCGATGAACAAATCTGGTACCGCGGATACGGCCCCGATCACTACGTGTATTATGGGCAGAAGGGTCCCAGCAAGTTTCTGGGAGGTGCCTTCGAAGCGGCTAGTCTAGAAGATTTCGAACGGTGAGCAACCGGACGTCTGACAAGCAATGTCCTGTGGACCCCCGTCACACTAATATGGCCCCAGAGCAGCGGCCTTGCCCAACGCCGGTCCCGTGCAAGAGCTAGCAGACGCCCCAGGTGCTGGCTCCCTGGTAGCAATCACCGACCCCGAAGGATTCCCCTTCAACGTCATCTATAACCAGGACCCCATCAATCCTTCCCGCGAAGAACCAGCACGGGAGAAGATAGTTCTGAACTTCCCGAGCGAGAAGCCGCGTGTAAGAAAGTTTAACCGGTTTGAACCTGGACCAGCTGCAGTTTACAAAGTAAGAATCCGGGATCTCGAGATTTAGAGAGGATAGAGAGCTAACTCTGCCGTTCAGCTGGGTCACTTCGGCCTTTCAACGCAGCATTTCGAGTCTCAACTCCAGTTCTATACCTCAACCTTCAACATCGTGCCAACCGACTTTGTCTACATCGAGCAAGATGGTCAGCGAACCCCCGTCACGGTATTTATGCATCTGGATCTGGGAAAGGAGCCCGTAGACCACCACGCGTTCTTCCTCGGCGCCAATCCGAAGACATCTCACGTCCACCATTGCTCATTCGAGGTCCATGACTACGACACACAGCAGCTAGGCCACCAGTGGCTGGTCGAGAAGGGATATCGGCCGGCCTGGGGAGTGGGACGTCATGTGCTGGGATCTCAGATCTTCGATTACTGGTGGGATGTCTCCGGCAATATGGTCGAGCACTACGCCGATGGCGACTTGGTGAATGCTGACACGCCGATTGGATACGTGCCTGCTGGGCCAGATGCGTTGGCGATTTGGGGACCTAAAGTTCCCGCCGCGTTTCTGGAGTAATGTATGGTGGCAGATGGCTTAATAGGGGAGAATTGATTTTTGGTTGTGGGCTCTCCGACACCATTCGCCGTAATTCCGTAGAATGTTGGCCGTGTACGCCAAGTCTCCAGTTCTGCGAGTAGGTCCCACATTTGGCAAAGCCGAATACATCCGCCTCTCTCTTGCCACGGGGCTATTGCGATTCTAGACTAGTCGCCATATTCAACCCATGGAGGGAAGTGTGTGGGGCGAGAATGATCGTCGTGGTAATTTCTAGTCCTTTGAATACACTCAACAGGATGTGGGATCTATCAGTGGCTCAAGAGAGATGTTCCACCAGCGGAAATAGCTACCTGAAGGACCGACGAGTTGCAACTGCTCAAATAGTTCTGTATCTCCTCAATTACCGCCCCATCTCTATCAGCAACTACACTAAGCAAATCGAAATCCAGTCGCAAAGGGCAAACTCGACGCCCTCTGAATGAACATGTCGTCGGCGCCATACGAAACAGCGGATGTCTTCGTGTGTGGGTGCGGTCCGACGGGCGCGATGCTCTCTGGGTATCTGAGTCGCATGGGCATTGAAAATATTGTCATCGAAAAAGAACCTCAGATCACCACTGATCCGCGAGGAATAGCACTGGATGATGATGGGATTCGATACCTACAGGGTCTAGGCTTGTATGACCACGTCTTCAGCAAGATTGGATCCTGTACGTGACACCATATCGTCGTACATTGAGATACAGCTGCTAAAGTCCAGCAGGTATTGACAAGGTTCACTTTGTTGATGGGGTTCATCATGACCTACAGCGCCAACCGTTTCTGTCCTTCGACATGGGCTCGGTGAGTGTCACTTGGAGTTCCTATGGAAAGCATGCAATTTTGGACCTTCTTCGTGCGTGGCTAACGTTGGCATAGTCGGAAGGTAATACAGGGCATGTGGGAGCGATGAGTCACAAACAGCCAGTGATGGAAGAGCACTTAAGATCTCTGCTGCAGCAGTCTACAGTCTCCGATTTGCGTCCCAGTTGCACGTTGACTGCAATCCAGGAGGATGAAGACTGGGTCTACGCAACGTATGTCGATCCTATAGGTAACGAGAAGCACGTTCGCTCGAAGTTCTTGGTCGCCGCAGATGGCAAAACAGGCCTCACGAGAAAGAGGTACTTGGAGCCAAAGGGGATCGAGCTGGAGTGGGCAGGGCAGTAAGCCAATCATGCCTTTCGAACAAAGGGATACAAGACTAACCACTCTTGTAGAACCAGATACAGTGAGTCTTGGGTTGCGCTGAACTGGAAACTTCACCTCCCGACCAAGAAATCTCATCCGTCATTTCCACTATGGGATCTCGGATACTCTCCGGAAGAAGTCTATGATCTCTTCTTTCCTACAGACTTCCGTTTCTTGTGCAATGCCCATCGCCCAGCGGTATGCGGACGATTTGGTTTGTCCGAGGATCGACTCTGGCGGTTTGAGTTTGTCGTCACAGCGGGAGAGGATGGCATAGAAATGTCTCAACGGCACAAGATTCGCGAGGTGGTGGGACCTTATATTACACATCCAGGAAGTCGTTATGGGTAAGTTCCCGTCCCGAGTGCCATGCCTAAGACCCATCTGGGGCTAAAGTACACTCCGCGCCCAGTTTACAAGAAGACGTGACGTTCCCGGAGGACTGTATAGAAGTTCTTCGTTCTCGGCCCTTTGGCTTTTCGGCTCGAAGTTGCAACAAATGGAGTCTGGGAAGGACGATCCTTTGCGGTGATGCTGCACACGTGTTCCCTCCATGTACGTATTTCCTCCTTATCACAGCATGCTACACGTCAAGTACAGGCCGCAATACAGTGTTCTAGCGGCAGCTAACATCTCATACGCAGTTGGGGGACAAGGCATTGCATCCGGCTTCCGGGACGCAATCAGCCTCGCATGGCGACTTGCCGTTCTCTGTTCATCGACCACAAGGCTGGATCATGAGTCTATCCTAACCGGCTGGTATCAGGAGCGAAAACAGCAACTAGACAAATCGCTCGCCTCGACCGTCAAAAATGGCGGGATGGTGAACACTCCGAGCGTGATCCACGGATATTTGCGGAATTGGATTCTCTGGGGAGTCAAACTGGTTCCCCGGTGGCAGCACACGCTTGAACGTGGGCCGAGAGCGGATGGGCCAACTCGATACAATTATCAGCCCGGCTTCCCGTTCTTGCCTGAACTGCAAGGGGTCGTGTGTTTCCCGCAAACGTATTGCACCGCAGTCGACCGACAGCATAAGTCCGGCCGGGTACAGTTCACGGATGATGTGATTTTTTCCTCGAGGAAAAGGTCCCTCTTCCAAGTCGTCGTCTTACTTCGCGACATGGATGGTCTACGATCAGCTGTGGAGCAATTGAGCAGTATTAGCATCGCAGCGAGCCTCTATCTCTGTCCGGACGAGGCGACATATTTCGTTCCCCGGACGTCGCTTCAAGCCGGCGGGCCGCACCCGGATATGGACCTGGTTCGGGGCCGTCTGTTCCGGTCAGCCACTGCGGAAGAGTTCATGCAGTCCCCGCTGTGTGCCAATTGTCCGGAGCCCCGTGGGTACAATGAAGATCTCTTGTGGAAGAGCCTCGGTGGAAAGAAATATGTCGTTCTGAGAGCCGACCGATTCGTGTTCGCCGCCTGTGACAGCGGCAATGAACTTGAGAGTGTAGCCAGTAGATTAAACGCGATGTTTTCCTAGGCTATATAGATAATGCACATAACCTTGAACGGCATATCATGCCACATATTGGACCCCTGTAGTTGCGGCCCGCAGTACGAATAGGTCCCGCATTGCGGACACTTACCCGAGGTATATACCGCAGCCCCTCCTCGTATAATAAGGTAACCCGGCCATCCCCATAGGTTTCCTCTTTCCAGGACAGCAGCTAGTCTCCTCCTTCAATCTCACTCAGTCAATGGCGGCTCAAGACACCCCACGCATGCTCTGGAAGCATTCGGACCCTGAGTCCACCCACATGGGACGCTTCCGAAGGGCTCTAGAGCAGCACATCGGGAAAGAATTCAGGGTCAGTGAACCAGATGGACACACATCCGGCCTTTCTGAAGAGCTTTCACTAAGGAATCGTCGGTAGGGATACCATGATCTTTACGATTTCTCCATCACACAGCCAACGACCTTTTGGAATTTTTGTTGGAAGAACTTCAATCTCATACACGAGGGAAGCTATACTACCGCCGTGAATCAATCGGCCCGAATGGACAGTGTTCCCCACTGGTTCTCCGGCATCCGGCTGAACTTTGCCGAGAACCTTTTATTCTCAGCCACTCCCAATGGCCCATCCACGAGAGGAAAGGAAGATGCGAAGATTGCTGTGGTTGAGGTCCGCGAGGGCATCTCCGAATCACCCGTATTTCTGACGTGGCGTGAGCTCCGAACACGCACCGGACGTTTGCTCCAGGCCATGAAGGCCAACGGGGTGCAGAAGGGCGATCGCATCGCCGTCTGTGCGAGTAACAGCATTGACACTTTGCTCGTGTTCCTAGCTTCGACTGCGCTGGGAGCCCTTTTCTCTTCCAGCTCTACGGACATGGGCGTGAAGGGGATCCTGGACCGGCTCGTACAGATCAAGCCTCGATTCTTGTTCATGGACGACCAGGCCGTCTATAATGGCAAGACGATCGACCTTCGATCCAAAATGGAAGCGGTCGTGGATGGAATGCATTCTGTACAGGAATTCTGTGGGGTGGTCTCCCAACCGCGCTTTGGTTCCCGGCCATTGAATATCAGCCAGATACCCAAGGTGCAGCAGCTTAGGGAATTCTTAGCCAAATCCAGTTATGAGCGGCTTGAGTTTACACGCATACCCTTCTGCGATCCCTTTTTGATTGTATACTCATCGGGCACCACCGGTCAGCCCAAGTGCATTGCGCATTCCGTCGGCGGGGTGCTCATCAACGCATATAAAGAAGGGCACTTACATTCGGAGCTGGATGAGTCCAGTACGATGCTGCAGTACACCACAACCGGCTGGATTATGTATCTTTCTGCCATTCAAAGCCTTTTGTTCGGGTCCCGGGTTATCCTTTTTGATGGCAGTCCGTTTATGCCGCGGCTTGAATCGTTGATTCGGCTTGCGGAGCAACAGCGGTAAGCGACATGTACTTCCGTCACCCAAAGCTTCAACAAAGGTTGACATACCCCCCAGGGTAACTCATTTCGGCACCTCCCCGCGCTATATGTACGAGCTTCAACGCGCAAATATCAACCCGCGACAGATTGCCGACTTGAGCTCGTTAAAGATGGTGACCAGCACGGGGATGGTTCTCCCGGACGCCCTTTTCGAGTGGTTCTACGACCAGGGCTTCCCGCCACATGTGCGCTTGAATAACATCTCGGGAGGAACCGATCTAGCGGGGTGCTTTGGAGTGGGCAACTCCCTCCTCCCCGTTCACGTGGGTGGCTGCGCTGGAATGAGTCTCGGTATCCCGATTGATGTCTACGATGCTAGCATCGAAGGCACTGGCGCGAAGGGAAGGTCTGTAGGGGTCGGGGTCGCGGGTGAGCTGGTAGCCACCGCCGCTTTCCCCAATATGCCTGCTTGTTTCTGGGGCCCGGATGGGCGTAAACGCTACCATGATGCCTATTTTGCTCGATTTGACAGTACGTTCATTCATGTCCTGGAGTCAAATCTCCTTCCTATCCCAACATTCTGTTCCTTCGTCTTCCTCTCACTCACCAAAAATATCACCAGATGTCTGGACGCACGGTGACTTTGTTTCCATCCACCCCGTTACCCGACAACTATTCTTCCACGGCCGGGCAGACGGCGTCCTGAACCCCTCCGGAGTCCGCTTCGGGTCGTCGGAGATCTACCAGGTCATAGAAGCAGAGTTCCCCGATGAAATCACGGACTCAATCTGTGTCGGTCAGCGACGACCTCAAGACACGGATGAGCGGGTGATGTTGTTCTTATTACTGAAGTCAAGGACCAGTTTCACACCGGAATTAGTTGCCAGGGTTAAGGCCGCCATTCGTCAGAAACTGAGCAACCGCCATGTTCCGAGCTTTATCTTCGAGACTGCTGAAATTCCGGTACGTACATATCCAGACTTGTAGCTAAGTAATGGCATGGATGGTCAGCACTAACAATTCACTAACAGGTCACCGTCAATGGAAAGAAGGTTGAGCTCCCAGTCAAGCAGATCGTATCGGGGAAGCGGATTAAGCCATCGGGCACCCTGCTCAATCCGGCGTGTCTAGAGTACTATTATCAGTTCGCTGATGATGAGCGGTTGGTCACCGCGCGGGAAAGTAAGCTCTGAGGCAGATGAGAAGGCACTACACGGACTGGGGGCGTGTTTGTCGGACATGTGTATGTAACACATAGATAGGATTTCACATTAGAACGTAAACATGGGCTTTCATAGCACGCTCTGTATGCAATACACACAACGGCAATACTATACCCCAGATTCGTCAACTGGAACGAATATATATATAATCTTTCGCAGTAGTGACCCCTTATGTCTCATCCGCTTTTTGACAGTTTCTTCTACAGAGGCTGCATCGTTCTTCTTGTACTGTGTCCAGATGATATATAATGCGAGTGTGGCGCTGCACAGAAAAAACAATCGCGACCACACGCCAAAGTGGCCGCTACCCCATTTGACAGACGTGTCCCGCTCATAGAATCCGTCCGGTCGAGCCAGGCATTCAATGTTGCCTTGCTTCCGGAACACGGAGCCAATTGCGATTTTGTCGAAAGTCGGGGCACCATGAACCTACTGAAGGTGTCGCGGCTGCGAAGAATGCGGGTCAGGGAGTAATCGAGATGCTGATCGACACCGGCATATCTATAGATTCAGAGGACCGGTGGGGAAGAACACCACTTCAAGTAGCGGCCGATCATTCGTGTACTTGTGCAGTGCGGCTGCTTCTATAGCGTGGTGCCAATCCAAATCTTTCGAACATGAGAGATTACCCACGAAGGCAAACAGTTTTGTTCTATGCGGTCAAAAGCCTTGGGCAGCCAAGAAAGACAACAAAGCTGTCATTCCAGCGCTAATCACGCATGGCGCTCAGGTCGACTCGACGAACCACTTGCGTGAGACACCACTCCTCAATGCTATCTTCCGGGGAGCAATCAAACAGGCGCCAGCGCTCTACCTATACGGAGCTAATCTGTCGGCACGCAACTACGATGACGAGACGATCCTTCACCTGGCGCGTCCAGGATCTGAAGTCGCAACATGATCAGGTGGCTTATCGAGATGTGAACTGGGCTGGTGGAAAACCAGCAGAAACCTCCCTTTTCTATAACATCCGATATTTCTATCGCCGGGAGCCCGGTCGGCTGATTTAGGGACAAGGCTTATAGCATAAATTAAGCCAATGAGCTCTTCGCCTTGTCTTCGCCCTGTTCGATATCAACCTCTACAAAGGTGAAGACGTCCTACGGAGCTATTAGTATTGAGTAATATTTCTAGTCTGTCTACTTGTTGATCAATACCCAAACGGGAATGGCTAGTCAAAGTGGATCGCAAGCTTAGAATTGGCAAAATCTGGCTTATATAGCAGTGCCTTCGCACCGGACAAAGGTATTCCAGGACTGGCTGACAGGAATGGATAGTGGTGCTGGTGTTTATGGACGTAGGATTCAAGCCCATGGCTGGTTGTAATTTGATCCAGAAACCCTTATCTGTGGCCTTAAACTCTCAAAAGTGCTTGAGGGCCACTTAGACCAGGTGAAGAGTATTAACATCGTCGCTACCACAATTGAAAACGAATACCCTGGTTGTGACAGCACAGGCCCTTTCGACAAACTCCAGGTCGACTACTCTAAGTCGACAGGATGAGCTTAGAAGGTCTCCTGTTAGGGTGGTTACACCTTTACTTTGTCTTAAAGAGTTTGTATGTTTATTTGAATACCCTAAGACGACGGTCATATTTTAAGCATTACTTTTCTTTTACTCTATACGATCAAGGATGCTATGAACTTAGATACAGATAATTAGTGAGTATTCTCAAGGCTAACTATGGCTGCTCCTTCTCTATGTTAAAGACTCAATTGTCACTATAATCCGTCGATAATACATGTCCATTGCGGCAGAGAGTCACTATAAAACCAGGACTCATTTAATACGCTACAGCCCAACTTTTCACGATACTTGAGGATATCTAAAACCCAATCCCAAAATCATTAGCTGAGGATCACTTGTTTAAAGTGACAATAGAAAACGATAAAATTACGTAGAAGCAGCTTCCCAATATTCCAGTGTCGAGCGACGCAGCGCAGAATAGATCGTATCGTATCCCCACACACACTCGCCGTGTCATTTCTCAACGGCACCCGATCAGCTGGGACGTGGGCTGTTCCAGGGCCGACAAGAGCACAGAAGATGAAAGGTGAGCAAATGGGTATGAACTTTAACGGGATCAGATTGGCTGCGCGACAAATCCCTATGATACTACAAGCAGATCTATCGGTGATATAATGCTTGTTGAAGACGATAGTCCGGGCACTAAGTAAGGTTAGCATTCTGCCGGATATGGGACTTTACAACATCCAGCGTGTGGACGGTACATACCATTCGAGCGCAATATTGGAGCAAATAATCCAACTATGCTCATGCCAGGTCGACTTGTCGATATCCGTCTTGTTCGGTAAGAGATGAAAGGTACTTGGTAACGACAAGAACAATGAGCCAATAACTCCCTCTATGTGATTGAGGCCTTTTAATGAAGTCATTGTCGAGACTGCAGTCTCACACGCCATGCGAAGAACGGCAAGACATATCAAAAACCAGGCTCTTTCGTTTTGGTTCTCCGAGTAACTGAGTGCTTGCCACGGCGCATCAAAGCATGGGCCGAGGAACGCGGAGGATACCGGTAGTGTGTTACCTTCCCAGCACTGATCAGGCAATGGAAGAAGAACCAGAACTTGGCGATCATCTATCGCATACGGCCGGAGGGAAATAGTAGACGAAAAAGTATCCATTTCCCAGATGGTCCACCACGCACGTCGTTTCTCCTCTCTCATCATGTTCTCGTCGATATCCAATAGAATGCTCTCAGTTCCCAACACCGCCAGATCGGCATCCGTGTTGTGCAGGTTTAATTCGTAAGCAAGACGTGTACAATTCTCAACAATGAGCCATGTTTGAACCGATGCGCCGTGTTGCAGCAGATTGAAGGACAGTAAAACGAGGCCTTGTAGGCATTGGATCGTTCGGAGCTCCTCCCACGACTCCCTACAGATCGATTCCCAGAGGTCTATCGCCCGCGCCATGAACACATCACCCCGGGGAGCGGGATCAATATGCGAGAGCACGATTGCGTCACTGAACCGAGCCGACAACGCAAACATTGCATTAAGGATCAATCGAGACGTTGCCGATAGCCCATGGAACGGTGGTCGCACCATGTCCGCTTGATGAAGAACCGTTTGGCGAAATGTTGAGCGGCGAAAGATGGGACAGGAATTATGAACGTTGTCAAAGAAGAGCTCCACTAATTCATTCGCCAACAAATCTGAAATGCCAAGTTCGGAAACTTCTGGTGAGGAAACCATCAAGACTATATCGGGAGGGGATGGTATCGTGAAAACATTCTGGTTTAACCAGAAGTCAACGCAAGGTGCCATTCCTTCCACCATAGAACCCGAATTATAGGATAGCAAGGCATTAGGGCTGTATACGGCTGCATGTGGGGCGTGTGATGTCCCATATGTTCCCTCTAATGTGCTAACCTGCAAATAAGGGGCTGATGCGGCTTCCGCAGTACTAGGGCCTTCATCTGGGCTCGGGTTGGGATCGCTTCCAGTCCCTTGCCTCGTCCTATAGACGCAAGTCCCACCAGTCCTGGAGCACAAAGAGCACTTTGGATACCTGGTGTCGCATCTGGTTTTCTTTCTTCGACATTCGGTACACGCACGGCGGCCGGATGGCCGTCCGGAAACGGTCAAGGAAGGCGAGTATTCCTGACCTTGGATCACCCCAAACCTGGTTTCGCTGTTGTTCATTGTATTCTCGAAAAGTCTCACATGGAAAGTATTTGGAAAAAGGGGGTCTCACAAGAGAGAAGAGGAGACACCCGCAGGGTATTTAGCGCGTTGGGCTGGTGGAAACCTTATTGAGAAAATGTGGGGAAGCAGACGACCATCTAGATAGTTCCCACTTAGTGTACATGACTCCCTTCATAGATATCATTTCGCACTCTGTACCTAGTGTTCCATTTGCTTCCGGGGTAATGTTGGTAGACCATGTATCAACCTTTATTGGCATTTAAATTTGCACTCATACTTAGACTAGGATCAAGGCAGACAATGTGCCAAAGCTAAGATGTCCACTATATTCCAGTCTCGTACTTCGAGACGACATCTTGCGATACCTGGGAAAACTCACACATAATGGTCTTTTCACGGACCTGGGAGCGAGGAGTAATTTTGCACGGAAACGGACGTGCATTGATGAGGAACCCCTCGCTGTAACCCGTCTCGTAATCCGTATCGACGTCAATTGGCTTTCCGGAACTGTCTGTTGCTTTTTCAAACCGGAATGCCCACAATAGCTTCGCAATTCCGAGGAAGATGTTTCGTTCACCGAGGTGTATTCCGGGACAGAGTCGACGGCCATTGCCATACTCATAGTGATCTCGTTTATCATAGTCAGACGAGTTCGCATATTCAGACGCTACCATGGTATAGCCAGCATAGCGGTCAGGATCAAACACGTCGTGATCTTTCCATCGTCTTTCATCGTGATGGAGATCCCACAGATTTATGAACACACTTGCTCCCTTAGGGAGAAGCTTGCCGTCGACCCACTGGTCTAGTGCTCATTTATAGTCAGGAATTGGGCCGTTCTTTCTGTCCTCAGTGGTGGGACTTACCTGCTGTGAGGGTATGGGGGAAGCCCAGGCCGCCGACGGGACGCCAGCGCTGGGACTCCATCACGACTTGAGTCACATACGGCAGTTGAGCGAAATCCGACCACAAGGGCGTGCGCTTTTCGTCAACCACTGCATCAATTTCCGCCTGTGCCTTCTTCTGTATCTCGGGAAATTGAACCAATGCTTGAATGCAGGAGGTGATGACGGCCGATGAAGTGTCCGAGCCACCTTCAAGAGCCACACCAGCCAGGAAGTGAATTTGATGATCTGTCAGCCCTAAACCGGCTGTTCTGGTCCAAAACTCGGCCCACAAAGCTGCCTAGAACCCCCGTCTGCTCTCGTCGGCGCTGAACATGCCGTACGAGGTCACCGTATAAGGAGTTCATCTCGCCTTGTACCTGGCGAGTCCGCGATAACCAATTCCCCAACAGTCGTTGAGGGATATACTTCAGCCAGGGGAATTCATCCACCGGTGGGGTAGCGCCAATCTCCATCACTTCAGACCAGTGATCCATAAGATCGTAAAGACGTTGCATATGTTTTGACTCAGTGGACGGCGTTCGTACGCCAAACACTTTGCGCCACACACGGTCAGTAAAAGAAAGCTCCCCAGATATATCACGTACATATACTCATGATGATACTGTTACTGTATCTCTTCGGGTGGCTCATATACTGTTCCGGAAAGGCAATAAAGCCATGCAGTAACTGAACCGCTTCCGCGTTCTGAACCGCTATATGGACGTTGTTGCATCGTTTTTCCATCACCTCCTGATGTACAAGCTTTCTGAAACTCCTCCACATTGGACTTCCATCCATGGTCAACAAATGGTGGCGACCCGTGATCGTTTGGGCTACTGAGGTCTGAGGTCGGTTGCTTGAGGTTGCGCTGTTCTTATCAAGGACCTGCTTAATGATTCGCCGGTCACTGAGAATGATGATCGTTCCAGACCCAATTTTGAGGGAGAACATATCGCCATATTTTTTCCTCATTTCTCGGAACCTGTTCCACCGATCAGTACAGTGATCTTTATGTTCAGTCTCACCAGAAGCGGCATTCATACACAAAATGCGCCCCCTGCCTTGGGATAAGGTGGGCATTTCCAATGATTGGGAGGGTTGGAGGTCCTGTCAGAAGCATTCTTAGCTCTATGCGTACTGCCGGTCGGGCGGAAGGTTGCGCACTACCACCTACCAGAGGGGAGATTGCGGTCACGTCGACCGATCGTGAAGACTTTGTAGATGATCCAGGTCAACACCGCGACAAACACGGGCAATAGAAACCGGCGCATTGTTGTTAGTTGTGCGATATCTCAGAACACGGTTATTCGCGAAGGTAAAGGATTATTAATCAGGTGTATGCGTGAATTTGAACCAAGAAGAATGTGATAATGTTTCGTGGGGAGATTATATCTTTCCTTGATCCGAGGATGGCGTCCGAAGCACCCCCCTTTTTACGCAGGACCTTGGTTGTGGCTATCCTGATTTACTACTTCCCCGAGCTTGTGTCAATCTCCACTTGGCGGTGATTTTCCTCATTCAATATCGACCATGACGGTGCTTCACCCTCCCCCGCTTGCTGGTTACCGAGAGTTGGGTGTATTCCCCTCATTTGAGGTCTATCATCGTGCTTCGGGATTCCTCGCTTGCTGTTTACTGAGCACATGGTAGACAGCCGTTTCTTAAGGTCCGTGGTGGGGACGGTGTTTTTCCTAATTAGGACACCCTCATATGGAGGGGAGGCTAACTGACACTAATCATTGAGAACGCCCTGTTCATATAACTAGCTCTTATCGAGACACTCTACCTATAGGCGTAGTTTTAACACTTTCCACAAAAGCTGCAGAAATCTCTATCGAAAGGTAAATCAGTATGGCCAGGCAATATCCCAGCATAGTCACTGACACGTTTCCCACAGCTTCACCATGACAAAGACGCACGCCGATATTCCACCCCAGGTGGAGGCTCCTGTCCTGGTAGTTGGCGCTGGACCCATCGGAATGGTGACGGCCTTCCAGCTCGCAAAACGGGGCATTCGAACGGTTCTTGTGGAGCGCAACCTGGAAACTACGAAATGGCCCAAGATGGATATCACCAATCCATGATCAATGGAGTTGCTACAGCGTCTAAGGCTTGCAAATGGGCTGCGAGAGAATGGTTTCTGACCCTTTTCTTGGCTTATAAATGGAGCAGTTGGCTAATATATTCGCTCTATCAAGGTGTACCATCGCAGTTTTCTTTTGACTGCATTTTTAGCACTGGGCTGTCTCTTGGGGGACAAGTTCTGGCGAAATGGGTATGAACACATTTTATTCGTCTTCAAGTTTACTATTATATGTAGCATTTTTTAAATGCTTACTGGATTCAGGATCTACCGTCTCCGGATCAGCAAGCGGAGAAGATACGGAATAACTGGGACGGGACGATGCCGCGCTACCCTTATCAGAGATGTTCTCAATCCATCTTCGAAGCCTGGTTAAAGACACTCATCCAAGAAGAGCCGCTAATTGATTCATACTTCGGGATGAAATTCGAAACGTTCACCGAGTCGACGGAAAAGGTTCTATCGACTATTACCAACGTAGTTACAGGAGAGAAACACGTTATAGAGAACCAATACATCGTTGGCTGTGATGGCGCCAGTAGCCGCGTGCGATCCTCTGCCGGAATCAAGCTTACCACGTCTCCGATGTAAGAATTCGCTAGTCGTGGTCCAACGGCGTCCATCCAATCTAGTATATCGCTGTGCTAACGTGCATGTCGGTTGTGGGCAGCTCCGTACCGACACTTCTAGTTCACCTGAGGTCCAGAGACCTTGAAGTTATCCACCGCCAGGATCAATTCTGGCACCTTTTTCTGTCCAAAGGGGGTGTGGTGATCAGTCAAGATGAGAAAGATACCTGGACGATCCACACTCCCATGCCACCCGACACGGACATTGCCGATATTGACCTCGAGCAAGCCATTTATGCTGCGCTCGGGGACTCCGGTCCGCCGCAGCCGATCAAAATTGACGAAATACTGGTTAGTAGCATATGGAGGGCGAGCTTGGGTGTTGCGGAGCAATTCCGCTCAGCCGGGAAACACGCCTTTCTGGCGGGTGACTCTGGTACGACTGCATTATATACATATCTCTGCACTTGGGGTTTTCTCACTGCTGACACCTCGACAGCTCACCAGAACATCCCATTCGGTGGGTATGGCATGAATACTGGACTTGGAGATGCATATGACATCGGATGGAAGCTGGCCATGTTTCTGAATGGCCAGGGCGGCGAACGGCTACTCGAATCGTATGAAGCTGAGCGGCGACCAGTCGCCGTGCGTAACGTTGCGATGTCAGGTCGACATGCCCAAGTTCACATGGATTATGCTGGATGGGTTCGACAGAGAAGCGAGGGGCAAGTCCGCAGTGACAGTCCTGAAGGAAAGGCACTTCGTGAACGCATCCGATGCCATGTCTGTGCCAACGACGGGGAGAATAAGAGTCTGGGAATTGAGATGGGGTACAGACTCAGCTCCTCGATCATTCTTTTGGAAGAGGACCCAGGAAACGAGCCGAGGTGGAGCGAGCGGGACTATGTTGCCACTACATGGCCTGGCGCTCGAGTGCCGAACATTATACTGAATGACGGAGTGGCTATTCACGACCGCCTTGGACCCGATTTTACGCTGGTCGACTTCACGCTTGATGGGGCCTATGCAATCAAATTCAATAAGGCAACCCCTCAGGTCAAGAGTAGGCTGACTGTTGAGCATTTGTCCCAGGAGACTATGGCTCGGAAGCTGTGGGAGAGATCTGCTGTTTTGGTACGCCCTGATATGCACGTGGCTTGGCGGAGTAGTGCGACGGAGGGACCTTGGAGCAAAGAAGACACGGAGAGAGTCCTCAAGAGCTGCTTAGGCTACTGAGAGAACGAGTGACCCTTATGTAGAGCGAATGAGAGCAAATTGCACGTCGAGGAAGCGGACTTGTTCGGGCTGTATCTGATCTCGGGTGATTGGCGGGCTCTATTCTCTCTACTCGGTGGGTAAGATGTATGTGGGGACAATATGGGTCTTATGGTAGATTCCCAAGATAGGGCCCACACTAGCTACTGCAACGCAAATATGTATGCAGGAAACAACATGGATAGACCCTACCTCCGATCATGCGTCAAGCCCTTCCTGCAGAATGTACGGAGGGGTTTTCCGTGAATAATAGCATTCATTGAACATCGGCCGCCACTACATGTACGCGAAAACGTTACGCAATCCATCGATCGGCAGAATTCTCGAGAAGACCTCATTGTCGTCACTCTTTCATACTCGTTCAACTTTCTCTCAACAGAACTATATACATGAATTATGCGTGACATTTCACTGATCCCAGCTACCGCAAAACTTTATCTTCGGGCTGAGCACAGGAAGCATAACCATCGGGCATGTTTATGTTCATGGAGGACTGAGGCGGGGGAACAGCTTCAGAGCATTACCATATTTGATCTTGCCCATGTCACTGCCCAAATCTTTAGCCTGAGCCAGACCATCGCTGAAAAACTCAATCGAAGGGATTGGCGCGTATGGGAAATCGCTTCCATAAAGGATGTGATCGGGCAAAGCGAATTTCCGCAGAAGTGGCAGCGCAAAGGTCGAATCCGTCAGTGCCAAATCATAGTAAAACATGCGTGCATTTTCGAGAAAGTTCTCGGGTGTCATTTTACAGTGCCCGCAGTCTTTCCCAGCTACCGCCGGACGCATGGCAAGGTAAGGTAGAGTGCCTCCAGCGTGAGAGAGGATGATCTTGCAGTTCCTGTATTTGCGGACGATATCGGTGGTAATCAAATCGACCGCAGTCCGCGTGGTCTCATGCGGATAGTCAATGAAAGGCTGTGGAAGCATTTTATTGACGAGGTTGGTATCCACTGCATGGGTAGGGTGGACAAACATCACTGCACAGCGCCGATCTAACTCCTCCCAGGTAGGACGGATATCAGGGTGGCCTAGGTAGTAATTCCCGTCTCCGTAGCGGGTGAAAAGCGTCACTCCATCGGCTTGCAGCTCATCAAGAGCATATCGGATTTCTTTCAAGGCTTGTTGGGTATCGAGGATATCGGGCAACGCAGCGAAGAATCTGTACTTCTTCGGGTACCTGTCCCGCAGAGTTTTGCCATACTCATTGCATTTTCTCGCAAGCTGCGAGGCCTCGGCTCCTTTCAGAATGCCGGCACCGGGCGCGGTCACGGAGAGGATAGCTGTGTCGATATCACAGTCATTGCACAATTTTTGGTCGGCATCAATGGACCAAGCGGGTGTGGGAAATCCGGAAGGGTTGCCGCCCACTTTGTCGAGAGCTTTCATACTAGTCAGCTTCATTCGATTTCTTTATATAGCCTTTTAGGGGAGCGCACCTTGCAAGTAAGCGGGAGGGAGAAAATGATGGTGTACGTCAGTGCGGCCTGCCATTGCAAGGGGTCTTAGCTGGTGAAGGTGCGATAGATCAGATTGAAAGGAATGTGAAGATGCACGAGAGGTGTAGCCGTGTCGTTGGGCTTGTAGGTCACTTATATACCATGGCACACGTCGGTAAGCTCAAACGAATCAATAAATGGACAATCTGGGTTGGTCCGATAGTTCGGATGATGTCTCCGTCATTGAAGCTGGACGGATATCGGCTCACTTGAGAATATCCAAGGTGAAGCTTCCAGTCATTGTAATGGGCAATCTCTTTCCACCGTCCATCCCTCGCGAGTGCTGGCGATAGGGTATCATCAGGAACGATCGACCGAACCAAGAAGCAGGGGAGCGGGGACGGCGAATTCCCTATGCAGGCAAGAGCTGGAGGTGTGCAGTCGACTTAAGGGACAAGCTTTCCTTTCTGATATGTAAATGACATCATATCGAACCACTCCACTTAAGAGATTCCCGCACACCGCAGCTCGAGAACCCCGGTGAACGCCTAGAGTTCGGGAATGCGAGTAGCATAAAATGAATGAATCCAAAATTAGGGAACCCATGTGCTTTTTTATGCTTAGATTGATTGAAAATCTCGCGCAGAGCAGACCAACTTTATTCCTACTAGTTCATGCTTCTCTGTGCCGATATCCGATGCCATCTCGGGAGGGAACGGACAATGAACGACAAATGCATAATCGCCGACCAGAACAATTAGGAACTACATAAGAACAGAATATGGCTAGCCTACCTGCATACAGACAAACTGCTATGTCAGGGCTGACGCTCCCGTTTAGGCAACTCCACACCTGAAAACGTAGCAAACTCACGTGATATCGCGACACCCGCGTCGCGCCCTCGCAATCCTTCTCCAACTCAACATGTCTGACTCAGACAACTACTTTCACGATGCCCTGTGTGATATCGCCTTTGCCGATATCCACGCCGCTCGGCAGTCTCCGCGCCCGCAGTTTGACAATAATACCACGTAAATACATGAATTCACGATAAGCCCTTCGTACATCCAATCAACTCCGTAGATACCTACCAGCCACTAAACAATCCTGGACACAAGCAATACAGCAACTCCAAACAGCGCCGCCACAATTCTGATCAGGAAAATCACCCACTCACAGACTCCCCTCGAAAGTGGCTGCAGCCGCCACTGGGGCGACCGCACCTTGGCCTGAGCGCCAAGCAGAACCGTCCCTTTAGTTCTCACCACGGCGCCTCCGCTACTGCTGCTGCTAACATCACCGTCACCCTCACCATCCACCGTCGCAGTACTAGTAGTGGCAAATTGCTCAATGGCTTTAACCGCGAACGCAGTTGACACACCGCGATTCGTAATCCCCAGGCCACCGGAACCATACTTGTAAATCACGCAGGGTGGCCACCCGCCGTCTGTGCACTGCATAGCCGACAAGCGGGTGACATCTGTTGGAGACTCGATGCCGAGCGCTTGGCAGGCAAGAATGCGCATGGAGAGGGCAAGTGAGTCGGCGGGGGTTCCGTTTCGTTCGCGGAGGCGTTCTGCGAGGAGACCCGAGAGGTCTTCTTTCAGTGAACCCGGTCGTAGGTTGCTGATTAGGCGGGTGAAAAAGAATAGGAAGGACTCAGGGGATGCATAGTAACGGGTTCCGGCTAAGTAGGCACGGTGGTAGAGAACGTCACGGATCCAGGTGATTGTGGTGGAGAGTTGATCTTCGCGATGGTGTTTTGCGAACAAAGTGACTACATTTATGCACACGATGGGGTCGACGCGTGGGCGCGTGTCGTCGAAGTAGGTCTGTTCAGCGAAAAGGAGGAACTTAGTAATGGCTTATAGAGTTGAGGGGACTTGGGCAGGTGAGTGGACATACCGGTACGATACCGTCCTTGTTCAGGCGGCTGACTATCTCGTCCATTACAGACGAGGCAACCTCGGGGGCTGGAGGAACGATGGAGAGGGCGAGCGATGTGGTGTCGAGGTCATCTGGAAATGTATCGGTTGTGAGGTTTGGGGCCCCTATGAAGAAGTTCCACGTTCTTTTCCCTGGTTCCATGGCGACCAGCTCTCTATGTTGAGAAGTAAGCACGCTGTCCCAACTAAATAACAGGACTGAAAAGACAGAGGGGATATACGGGTTATTTGTCGCCTCGAGAATAAGCAACTGTCCGAAGTTGTCCTGAACGGGAATATCCGTAGTCGTCATGCTCTGCAACTGTGTCTTACGAGCAGAAAGATACTCCAATCCGCGTTCCGTCGGGCTCCCAAAGAGATTCGCCAGCTGCCTCTGCACATCTTCCTTATCCCGGAACACGATACCGTGCATTCCCAACGACCACGCTGACATGACATTCTCGAGCTTATCATCGACAAAGACCACATCCTCGGCACTTGTCGAAATCTCTCTCAGCACGTACCGGAAGAATTCCAGGTCAGGCTTGCGCATTCCAACATGCCCCGAGGGGAAGACCTTGTCAAAGAGATACCAGTCTTGCGAGCTGGCTTTGGAGAGCAGGATATCATAATCCGGCTTTGATATGTTGGACATGGCGTATACGTGCAGAGCGCCGTTGCTTCTGGCCTTTAGGTCATGTAAAAACACCTTGAATGTTGTGTCGAGCTGCAGTGATTCTCTGGCTAGGGCAAACGTCTCTCCAATGGCGGACACATCGAAGCCATACCGGGCGGCGAGGGCCTCGTAGCACGCAGATTCTGTGAAGTGGCCGCGTTCATATTCGCACCAGATGTCGCTATTCAGGATGTTTGCGAGGGCTTTGCGGGACACAGGGGTGGACTTGGGGGCTTCCCAGTTGAATAGGACATCCCCGAGGTCGAGGACAAGGGCGCGGACCATTATGAATAGATAGAGATATCTAGGTCAGGTAGAGAATGGTATGATTGAGGTCTGTGCGGTCTATTGTTCAAGGTCGGTAGGGTTTGGTATCCGGGCTCAGAAACACTCTGGCAAGGTTCAATACTTCTGATGTTGCACGGCGGCTCTCGGAAGACGCGGTAGACAGCATATGTCAGGCTCACAGCAGCATTGGCCATGGGGTCTCTCACTAAGGGGCAGGGCACCATGAAAGCCCTCTAATTTTGCCAAATGCGAGAAGTATGGTGCTAGTGGGGAGGATGTGAGCAAAGCCCCTGGGCCGAGAGGGGCGTTGTAAGACGGGGTTTATCCCGTGTAAAGACCGCATCTGAATCTAGACCACCATGAAGTCTGCGACCTTCTCGAACGGAACTCGGCTGTACCTTGCGAGACTTTCACCGATGAAGCTGACAAGCACGTGGCTCGTCTCAAAGTATATTGGTGGGGCCGCGTGTCTGTAAAATCCCTAGTTCGCAGACACGATGGATGACCTGCGGCATTTCTTTCTAGAAAAAATTACAAAAATG
Source organism: Aspergillus aff. floccosus IMV 01167 (assembly GCA_001931935.1). Taxonomy (NCBI): domain Eukaryota; kingdom Fungi; phylum Ascomycota; class Eurotiomycetes; order Eurotiales; family Aspergillaceae; genus Aspergillus; species Aspergillus aff. floccosus IMV 01167. The sequence continues at coordinate 57,327 of MSJE01000238.1, read as the reverse complement.
GAATTTGGTATGCTTACACGACTTATCCAATGAGACCAGTATGGTACCCTGTAGTGATAGCAATAAAATAGCAGTGGGTCGTCAACACTTGCAGGACCAGGGTCTGAATGGATGGGATCACAAGAGGCTGGGATGTGGCGTACTAAGTATGCCTGCAGGATGATATAGTAACCAACTCCAGCATTTTCTGCAACGTTGGTCTCTCACCTGGAGAAGTCGCGGACTTTTGTTCAAACCAGTGAAGCACCATGCGTGCATGCCCCCATGCTGATGTTAGATTGACCTTGGAGCCACATGGCAGGGCGTCGGAAAAATTCGGACCAATTGCGCGAAATATACTCTGTAGGGGGATGGAAGGGAGAAGCCGGGTGGCGTGTAAGGCCGGGATGTAGGTGTAGGTGTAGGTGTAGCGGGCCGAAATGTGCACCTGGACTCGACATCAATAAGCAAAACCTGCCAGTGGCGGTAACTAAGGTATACTAAACTTGCCATCTTTAGCCGCTGCCGTTGGCTTTCTTGTCTCGCCCTGTTTAGCCAGTCTATTTGTTCCGCGCTCCACATCCCTTACCCAGACATTTTTTCCTCTCTCTGTCAGCACACCGCAGACCTTTACCTACCTACCTCATAAAACGTTACCAAATTATTACAACGGCGAAAAATGGCGACACACCAAACCATGCCCATGGGCCACAAGGTGCGCCCCCAATTGCAGTAGTGAGCTTCGCCTGCCGCCTCCCAGGCCAGAACAAAGACCCCAAAATGCTACGGAGGTACCTAGAACGGGGAAGGAGGGCCACTACCAGGGTGCCGGAGAATCGTTTCTCGCTACGCACGCACTATGACGGCTCGCAAAGCTCGTGGGCCATGAAAGGTAGCAGCGGCATGTTCCTCGAAAACGTCGATTCGGCGCATTTCGATAGCCACTTTTTCAACATCCCGGCGGCCGAGGCGAGACCTATGTATCCGCACCAGAGGCACCTTATCAAGCTCGTGTATAAGGGGCTCGAGAATGGGGGAGTCACATTGGATGACGTTAATGGGGCACAAGTTCGATGCTTTGTTAGGAGTCATACTATAGGTATGTCGGGTCCTTCCACGCAATCAAGGATCTAAATTGTCTATAGCTAATACGTAGAGACAAGCTACCTGACAATGCAAAGCGTGCTTCCAGACTCGAGGCCAGTAAACACGACATTTGGTATTGGGCGAGCCATTCTCAGTAACGGGATCAATCACTGCCTCAACATCAAAACCACCTGGGTAGGGGGAATGAACCCCATTCAAGACTGCTGGATGCATCTCTCAATGGCTAACTTGGTATGACTTTAGTTCACAATCGGCACTGGCTGCTCAGGCGGGCTGGTGGGAGTCGAATGGCCTGCCGCTACCTGGTGAACAACTACATCTCGGCGGCGATTGTAGGGTTGTCGCACGTTTGGATGAAGTCAGTTCGCCGTTACCCGCTGACACTCACAGGTCATCCGTTCCAACAGCTATTAATTGACTTTAAGTCCAGGTTATGTACGGGAAGGTTTGGAGACCTCCGGCATATGCGCGTGCGGGGATCACGGATAAGAATGCGACGACCTATATTGTCTGTCACGGAACAGGGGCACAGGTAGGCAAACTGAGTCTCTGAAGAACATTGTGGTCAACTTTGCGGTTGTGGCTGATTCAACATTATTCTGGTGACCCAATTGATGTTAACGCGTTGAATGAGGTCTTTGGGTCAATAAGCGATGCTGCACAGCCATTGATAATTGGATCTGGGAAGCACTGCCCAGTTTAATCGTTCTGGTATCGCAGAGCCAAAGGCTAACTCTATGTCAATTGGGTTAAAAGCAACCTTGACCACTCAGGACTGGCAGCAGGACTGACCGACCAGGTAAAGGCTGTTCTATAGGTAGAGAGAGGGAAGGTCCCGGCCAGCCCACGTTCGCTGAGACCAATCCCAGGCGATTGGGAAACCTACCATTCCTCTCCCACATCTCGTATCATATTCCTGACACAAGAATCCAGTTGTCTCAACCACAAGAGACATGCACATTCCCAAAGACAATGAACCTGACCCACTGTGCACCTTCACCAGGCAAGTATCAACTCCTTCGGCTTCCGCGGAGCAAACACCCACGTCATCGTTGAGGAGTCAAAAGGATATCTGGGATCAGACTGGGCCAAGCCTCACGTCACATCTCGGAATAGCCAGGTCCCAGGCTCGGCGTAATGGCGAGACGTACCCAGCACCAGAAACTCTACACCTTGGTATTTTCCGCAGGCACGAAGAGTCACTCAAAGCCTACTACGCTCGGATCAAACGGCATCTCGCGAAGCTCAGCGTCTGTGTCAGGACTTCTGACTTGGCATGCACCTTGGTCAGCGACGGAGCTACCACTTTTGCTGATCAATCAATCAATCAACATTCTATACCTGATGTAGCCTATATATTGAAGCGATTAGCTACGCAGGCGCTTCACCAAATGAAGCGGGCATCTCCTGCCTGGACGCCTGAATACGCATAGCCCACAAATGCAGGAAAGATGTAAGAGACATCGAAAAGAGCGAAAAGACCACTAAATGATGGCCTGCTACGTAGCCATTCGTCTTCTTCACGCCATCATGCTCGTCAAATACCTATCACAGTATATTCTATACAGAGTTTCTATTTTAAATTAACGCGATTCTGCATCTAGGAAGTCTCCTCTAGACAGCTAGATTGTTTCTTTTAAGTATTGTCTTCCACATCTATTCCAGAATCTCGAAAGACGCTTCTATGTTCTCCCTCCTTCTCCGCATCCATAGAGGACCCCCACCCCCCCCCCCCCCCCCTTCCTCTCTCTCTGCAATGTCTATGTGGCAGAACTGCCCGAGTCAAGCCTATTTATGAATTTGGCGAGGTAGCGGGCCGCTTATAGTCAAATATAAGCGCGTTGTGGTTTGAAGGCTTCCCCGGGAGGCCCTCTATGGCCTGCAGCTTAACTATCATCATCCCACGCGCCTCCCGATGCAATGAACGTTGCAGAAGAAGGTATCTCGAGTCTGGGACCCCTATAGCACCCTCCCCCTGTGCGTGGGCGGAGTTTGTATGGGCAGTGACGGTCACTTCCGGGCTCCTATGTTATAGTGTCAACCCTAATAACGTCATAGAACAATGCTGCACCCCCGATAGGTTACGACGTGCTTTTGTCACCTGCGGTTCTGAATGGGATGGTTTAGTGCGCGACTAGAATCCTTGCTTACAAGCGAAGTTGGCATGGATCAGTTCGCCTGAGTACGGTAGGTCGAAACCTTAGAAGTAAGGTTATTGGGAAGTCCCCAGAGCTAGAAGGTCTGTCATCTACAGCTACATGTTTTGACCACATATAGTCGTCGAAGCTTTCTAGAGTTTGGAGAGTAAATTAGAGAGAAGTCTGACGAGGCGTGCTTGTATGTACTATGATCTGGTATGTTTAATCACGCCCCCTGATCTTTTGGAATATCTTATCCCATTTATCACTGGAGCCTTATGCGGGGAAGCTACACGAAAGTTTCGAAACATGGTATAGCACACGGCTGTTGTGCCGTCTTCACTACAATACCCGCTCCCAATCGTACAAGCGCAATGACAATACAGCTTAACTTATCATTAACAAGGATCGCTCGTCCTCCTTCTGCGGTTACAGTGGATATTCATACTTCATCATATCCGGAAGGAAATTCAAGGTTCGCTTCAGCTTTGGAACTCGAGCTATATGAAACTCAAGAGCCCCTTTACCGACTGTCTACGAAATAGATATTGCCTCGTGGAGATGATGGAGCATTTGATCACTCGTGGAGATATAGAGGCTGACTATCACAGTCCTCATGCTTGATTTGCGTTCGGGAGTTCTAGATACAGCTTGGACATGGTATGAGCCCCGGGTATTAGCTCGGCATAGATCAATATCTTTTTAAAAAAAGCAGGTCATGTGGCGCGGAGGGTAAAGCACCTTGGGTCCACAAATATGCTGTCCACCGTTCTGTTGCAACCTTCACAACGTGGGCAGGACATGGCTGGAGCCGGCTGGGCTTGAAGGTGGGCGGGGAAAATGAGGATTGGGTCAAGCGGATGCCACGTCGTATCAGAGCGAGCGATTCGGCCCAGCTGCTTTGAGAAGCTTTCTTTACATGGGAAAACGAACAGCGTCAACCTTGGAAAGGCACAAACAAGCAGTGGAAGACTCGGTTCTGAATATTTGTCATTACTTGAGGCAAAAATTTGACGATCGGAACTGAGATCTACAGAATGTCACTACTTGACCCGCAATGGTATACGGGACCTCTTTGCGAGAATAGGTAGAATCGAGTAGCTTCCCTGCAATCACATTCAACTAGGTCATGCAACATCTAGAAAAGTCGAAGGTCGATTGGCGACGTCACCATGACTGGGTAAAGCGACCGCGTGCCCCTGACTTCTTCAGCCACAGAGTTCCATCCAGATGTCGCACTGGAGATAAGATCTACTGCACTGTTGCATGCAAGGCAAGATCTCTGATTGGTCCGAAGCTTTAGTGCCTGCAGAATCAAGGCCCTAATCTCCCTGCAGGGTCGAACATTAAGCCGGAGTTGATTGCTCTTGGCATTGTCCCTGACAATTCGTTTGTCGCGGTTGGTCCATCGTGGTGCATAGCATGGAAGCGTTGCATAGTGCTAAGAAAATCTGGGCATTGGAATCTCCGACAGAATGATCGTGATTACCACTTTGACCCTTCACGCTGAAGCCCAAGTAACATCGTCTGGCACCTGAATGGTCAAGCATGTTACAGGATATTCGTCTACTACGTCGCTCGGAGGGTGGCTGCCTCTAACCAAGATTGGAGGGGGAGATAGCGTGCGAGCCAAGGTTACAGATTCCAGAATGCAAGCCTCCAACTTGGGCGCATGCCATGTTACTATGCTAAGAGCCGAAAGGAATTGTCTCCTTCCAAAACATTACTCATCGCTGTTGAAATCAAGCGCTGGCCCCGAGCATATAAATGGGGTGCTGGAGCCCTCCGAGTCTAACATTTAATCAGAATCCATCATTGTTCAGTGTCGAAGAGATATCTAGCTTCTTTTCATTCTTTGAGCAACCCTGTTCTTCGAAATGCCTTTCGGATTGACCATTCTAGGCCTGGTGTTGGCCCTGGCCCCCTTCGTCAGTGCTGTATTCGACTCAAGCTCGTCCTCAAACATCGCTGTATACTGGGGTGAGCATCCATGAGGGACATCAACGTGGCGATCACTGACAAGAGGCGGAGCTAATGTGTTCCTCAATCAGGACAAAACTCGTATGGCCAAGGCACCGGCGCTTTTGCGCAGCGCAACCTCGCCTATTATTGCTCGAGTAGGTTTCCGCAATGATAACGATATATTTAAAGTCGCCTGCTAAAACGGCGATATATCTTCTGTATCAGACACTGAAATCGACGTGAGTCTGATCACCTCCATGGGCTGCGTAATAAGCTCCTTGAATGACATGATGCTCTAGATTATCCCTATTGCCTTCATGAACGGCATCACTCCTCCTATCACAAACTTTGCCAACGCTGGAGACAACTGCACCGCATTTAGTGACAACCCCTATCTACTAAATTGCACCCAGATTGCGTAGGTCAGCCCTGATCACTATTCATGTTCTCGCTAATCGCTGCTCGATGTAGCAATGACATCAAGACATGCCAAAAGACCTATGGCAAGACGATTCTACTGTCACTCGGGGGAGCCACCTATACTCAGGGAGGATGGTCGTCCACCACCGACGCTCAAAACGCGGCACAGGCAGTGTGGAACATGTTTGGCCCCTCAATTAATGCACAAGTTGACCGTCCATTTGGCGACGCTGTTGTTGATGGTTTTGATTTCGACTTCGAGACAACAACGAATAATCTCCCAGCATTTGGCGCAAAGCTTCGCAGCCTCATGGATGCCGCTGGTGGCAAAAAGTACTACCTGTCTGCTGCCCCCCAGTGTGTCTTTCCCGACGCTGCTAATGGCGCAACACTTAACGCTGTACCATTTGATCTGGTGATGGTGCAGTTCTATAATAATTGGTGCCAAACCTCCAACTTTCAGGTCGGTTCCACCACCCAGAATGCCTTCAATTTCGATGTGTGGGATAAATGGGCCAAGACCAGCCCAAACCCCAACGTCAAAGTGTTTTTGGGAATTCCAGCCAATGCGGGCGCCGCTGGCTCTGGTTATACCAGTGGGTCCCAGCTTAAGGCAGCGATTGCTTATTCAAAGCAATATAGTAACTTTGGAGGAGTCATGATGTGGGATATGTCGCAGCTTTACGCCAACAGCGGTTTCCTTGACCAGGTTGTCAGTGACCTCACTGTCACTGTCCCTCCGATGACGACTACAACTACAGGTACATCGATGACCACAACAACTTCAAGCTCTAGTCCGACTTCGAGCGGAGGCCTAGTTCCTCAGTGGGGTCAATGTGGTGGCGTCGGGTATACTGGTCCTACCCAGTGCCAGCCGCCATATAAGTGCGTTTTTGGTGGTCAGTACTGGTCTTCTTGCCAGTGAGTAGGATATTCGTGTAGCTAAGGCTTTGCGGCTCGCAATCGCCGTCCAAGGTTGATATAGGATGCGCAGTTGAACTTTTGCTACTAGAGGAGTTGAATGTACGCTTCCCTCTCTTATTATAAGAAGTCAAAGACGTGCCACTAGCCAATTTGGTCCTGCGAGTCTCCGAGGAGTCGCAAATTTCTGGCTACACTGGCTCAGATCGGAACGGGCTTGACTCTGCATTATTGGACACCTCGGCAGATTGCTGAGTTAACATGGATCACTCGGTCTCGGAAGTGGGCTTTGGATGTTTGGGGCTCCTATTATCTGCAGGTAATATCTCTGAGTAGTGGCCGAGTGGTAGGGGGTTCGCACAATCTCTCGTGCCCTCGAGCCCTAACGTACAGGTTCCAGCTTGACATTATTGTTACCATCATGCGGACTGAAGCCACGGGATAGTGGCAACACTAGGCTCAAGAGTAGTGGAAATCACGGCTTACCAGGCACCTGCGTTGGACTCAGCTCAAATCCAGAGGTTTTGTCAGTACTAGCTTTTTCACTCAAACTCTCGAGCTCGCCGTGTGTCTTGTTCCTGCAAGCATTCTATCCTATTCGGGAAGAATCGAGGATTGCTCGACTTCACTTTGTGCTGCGGCAGAGCACGATGAGGTGATTTCTACGAGCCCTTGCATCTTGCTTTTTACACCGGGGTCGTTTCCGCAGAAGCACAATTCTTCTCTTCCGTTTCGTTTCGACGAAACAATATGACAGGACTGAGTAATATCTATCTCTAGGTTGAATCGTACGTCAAAATCCTGGATTCTCTGTTCAGGCGTTCCAGATCGAACTTGGCTATTACAATGCCACCACGAAGGTAAGTTTCACACGCGAGATCGGATCGACAACCGACACGTCAGTATGCAAAGATCCGCAAGGCCAGACATTCATTGCAGTTTCAACCCTTCCTCGCCATCCTGAGCGAGGTCCTTACAACCATTCCTCAAACCTAGCTAACCAGCTTTTGACTCTGTGGAACCCGGGCACAAATCAGGCCCCATGACCGCAACTCCATGGACCTCATAACCGCTTCGATGGTATCTTAAGTCTTCCCCGTAAGTCATTTCCAGTGACATTTATCAGAGACCTCGGTACCTAATTCTCCAATAGCTGAGTATTCTATGCCAAGAACACCACGACTTAAAGCACTCCAATTCTTCTGTCAATAATTATCCCGCAGCGCTGGTGTCCATACAATCTGACGGGAATTATCAAGGACGCGAATACGATACTAGATGCTTTCGACACGGATCCAAAACCCTCCACAGCCCTGATTTATAATGCTCTAAAGCAGGCAGTGGTCTCTCCGACTTCTTTGGATCCATATTCGCCCGCTCCAGTCCCACCTCCTGAGCTCCATGCACGCGACGCAGTCACCAGTCTAAATAAAAGCGCCGCGAATTAAATTTATCGACAATATCTATCGATAACTTCCTTTTCGCGTGTCGTACTTTAATCCGACGGGAATATCATAATGGAGGGCATCGAGATGTCGATTGTATTGATGATATCATTAGAGGGCATTCACCATTACAGGGGCGATGCTGGATATCTCGAGCAACTGGATCGGAGACATTGCACTAGAAAACAATAGCATGCATTGCTATTATATACACTCCCCGCCTGGCAATCTGGTGACAGACCTGCTTCGTCCCCTGTTGCTTCCTAACTGTATACATCAAGGAAAATGGCAGAAAAGTTCCTCTGCGGATTTAGTGCCGGTGGTAACACACGCCCAGGAGTAATCGCGTGAATCAGTAATAAGCCCAGCTCCTACTTTGTACTTATCACAGCTGGCCGAAAGATGAGGTATGGTCTTTAGATAATTTGATATTGTTTTGGCCACATCGATGTCGCTTCCGGAAGATGTTGCTACCTGGCACCACATAGAATAACCTGGAACTAGCTCCAGTGTCGCATACTTAGATAGTGGCAGTTTCGATAAATCTTGCCGAAGATTGCTTGTCGGATTGTCACATACGTGGATATGGATCTGCTCCTCGGTTCTCGTGGCAACTGAGTTCATGGCTAGAGATCCACTCGCCCTGGTATATTTCACGGCTGGATCAGGGTGGCTGAGGATATACTGCCCGAGTTGCCAGCCTCTGTATGGCTCGGGCGCTTGATCCAATTGCAGGATTCCAGGCAGCTTCTGTGATGTAGTGATCAACCCGCGGGGCGCCGTGTTCGACAGTAGCGCCCATATGGGGTTGCCTGGTACTGCTGGCAGAATACGCGTACAACCCCCCGGACTTTTGAGGCAATGACACAGAGAGCCATACCACAAATAGCAACCGTCGCATCCAAAATTAGCGTCGACACAGCCTTCACCCCACAAGATCTGACCCCCATTGTATTGGTTAAGAGGTACAACATCAGTTGGTGGTGAACCACACTGCGGCGCTAGTAAGGGACATTGCACAGGAACACCAGATTGTTGACAATCACAACCATTCACTGATAAGGATGAAATCTGATTTGCGGTGCACTGCGCAGCTTCCGTATTCTTAGGCAGAATTAACAATAGGACAGCGATAATAAGCAGTGAGGTCAAGGCAAATTGATCTTTGAACTTCATGATATCCGTTCGGTACAGTATTAATTCAGAGGGGATAATCTGTTATAAGAAGTCGACTGGAGGACATGAAAGAACCTTCAGAGTGATGCATGAAGAGTGCATCTTCTTTTATCATCACCCATAAGGGAAACAGGCTATTCTTGAGCCTAAATGGAATGATCATAGATGCTGTTTGCAGAGAACTTTACGTCATGGAATCTTCTTTCAAACTTGCTGTCCAGTCCAGACTTTCAACATGGCCGAAGATGGGCACCCAGGGAAACACCATGTCCGCTGTATCGAAATAACTGGGAGAAATAGAGCAGTTAGCAGATTGCAAATGACTGGTTTACTTAGTCTGAACGAAGGCTCTCAATGATTTCAACGGGTGACTGGCCCAAACAGGCAAGTGGTCCATTATCACACATATAGATAAAAGACTCAAGTTTTCCAGCCACAAACGCTATCTAAATTAACTGACTAAATACGCTAATTAATAGCTATTCACTAAGGTAATTCTGAGTTATATATTCTCCTATCCTACAGCTACTGTAGCGATATAGAGCAGATTAATAAAATATAGAAGTAGATTGTTTGGATGATTTATTAAGCTACTCATCATGAATGAGGGCAATCTTGGAACACAGCAGAAACATAATTAGAAATTGAGCCTGCTGGACCGTCATGCAACTTGGGTAGCAACTTTAAGGGCAAGAACCTGGGTGAATCCCTTTGTAGCTCACGGTACAGAATATAAGAAGACAAGTATACAGCTCATTTTAGCATCCCTACGTATTTAATTATCAAGTCTTACTGGCATGCGTTGCCAGCAATGAGAGAGAAAAGATCAATTATGGAATAGATAGAACAATGGGAAATCTCTTTTTCTGCGCCAAAGGCTATGGTGATAAATTTCAGGGATTTTATTCGCCTTGGTATAAATTTAGAACCTTATGATCCCCTAATCCCAAACCCAACTGACCACGCACAGTCGCACTGGAATTCATTAATAGAAAGAGCAATAGGTACAGTTATAAGCAAGCCACTGATGATCATATTTCCTCTGCCCCTATATACGATATAACCGGTCTTGGTTCCAGTACAAGGGTTCCCTTCCAGTGGCTTGAGGGTTACGGCCCTTGTTATCGTAGGAAAACGGCCTAGAAAGAGAAGCTTAGCGTGAAGACTGGGAGCAGGTGGTGGGCCGCTACGCTACTGCTGGGCAAAGGTCTCAGTACTCGGCTTTGTGACTCGCTCTGAGGCTTCCAGCCCAACGGCACGGCAGATCCCTGCGCCCGTTGAATAGTTGGTCCTCGGCCAATTTGTTCGGTAGTCTATTAGGCATAAAACAGTATAAATAACTTTTTACTGCCTGTCTTTGAGATATTCTATATTCATAATGCATTTCTAGCCGACTACCAGGATGTTTCAATAATTTGCTATGCTACCGTTCGACAGAGGTGCTACCGCGGGCGCAAGTAACCCATTACTAATAGCAATGGGTGGGCCTTCGGTTTCGTCCGAGACAGAGACTGCTAAAAATACTCTATATTCAAGACATTGATTCAACCAAATCATGGTACATCGTATTAAGTCTCTGTCGATATAGTCCTCTGGGGCCAATCCGCTACACAGAGAGGTTCTGGAGCATGAATCTCATTCTGATACCCCTGAGACATCCCCATCCGCTCGCTGCACTCGGACACACGTGGTAGGCTACCTCGAAGGGTGTTTGTTTTAGATTTAGAATGTGGACGCAAATATGATATACCGGAACAGCCCTCCCCGAGCTCCATAATTGCCACACTGTTAGCTGAAGTAGAACCCTGCAGAACGGGCTGTTTTACCGAATGGCCATGTCTGGTACCCGTGCTAAAATGGTCGTATGTGAATCAATCTATTTACTTCCTATTATAGACTGGACCAAAATCCTGTGTATATATAGGCCATACCCATTTCCTTCAAAGAACCCCTTTTGCTCTACTGGGATATTTAATTCAGTACCATCTTGTCAATATGCGTTTGTCGGTCGTTTCTTCCATCTTTCCCATCGTGGCCACTGTCGGGGGTAAGTGTGCTGTTTATTCTGCACTACCAATCCTGAAAGACCACTAACCAGGCCTCTAGCGCTCACGGTGACGGAACCGGGAAAATTCACCGAAATTAATCCCTCCAGCTCATTCAAGGTGAAATGGACGTCCGTCGAGTATGTCTACTCCCAATAATCTGCGCCACTGGGGAAAGCGTACTAACTATAAACAAGCACTGACGCCTCCCACTTTGACCTGTATCTGGTCAACAACAACGTGTACCCACCCGTCGAAAAGAAGCTGGCATCTGATGTTGACACCTCGGACGGCTCCTATACTGTGGATGGTATCTCTGGTCTCTCCAATGGGTAAGCCTTTGCCAGTTTTAGATGCGATCTAGCAGAAGCGAGATCCATACTTACTCTGTTCGCCAGAGGTGGCTATCAGATAAACCTCTTGGCCAACGACGGGCATAATACGGGTATTCTGGCTCAGTCGCAGCAGTTCAACGTGACTGGCGGTTCCTCAAGCTCGTCGACAACGCTCGCCACATCTTCGAAGTCGATTACCTCTACCTCGACTCTTAAGCCTACCACAGATGCCACGACCACAACGTCTAGCGGCACTTCCCGTACAACTGAAACCTCGACTTCTGCGGACACCCTGACCAAATCTCCTGGCTCGTCGCATACCTCTGGCACTTCTGATGCCTCTATCAGTGGGACTGCTGCTGCTGATGTCAATAGAACCAATGCCGCTGGGACTCTCACCTCGCCCATGTTGACTGCCGCCGGCTTCATCGCTGGTGTGCTTGCTTGGGCCATGTAGAGCCGCCAGCCGTCGGTGGAAAGCTTGCAGCAAGGGATCGAGGCGATTATATCCGTTAAACGACTTCAGAGTCGCAGGCATGGAGCATGTGCTCGTTTGGGCCCTTCCAGAAACACAGTAGCGTTATGTCTGGTTCATGCTCGTAATTGGATATATATCCCCGTTTGGTACTTCCCCATGAAGGATGACCAATTGGAAGATAGGCTTTGCAAGGATCGAAGTTATAGATAATAGAAGCTGGTTGAGTTGTCATCCCCGTCAAGCTTCCTGATAGATGACGATCCACCGGTGCAACAGAGCAATGGCGGTACTGACAATTCTTTAAGAGCTCCGGATCCAGTGTTGGAGTCTTACTACTTTCCAGAAGGCTGCTTGTAGGCTGGGTAGATCTTGATCCTCTCTGCCCGGGGCGGTAGGATAGGAGCCAGCAGAAAAACCACGCTAATCAGCATTAGGTTAGTCTATAAACAACCCTCTTATCGCGTCTTACTCTGCCTGACGCTTCAATTCTGGCGCCGAATTAAATTTCTTTAAGCTTGAGGTCAGACTACAATTCATAATAAGAACCTGCCTACCTATCTGTTCAGGCTTTCAAAGCTTTATGCAGATGAAATGACCACAACGGCAGCTACCAAGAAAATCTTTCCCTTCACCACGCTTATTTCGGATCTGCCAACCAATTTCATTTCGCAGCCCCTCCCATCATCTTCCGAAAATGGCCCTGCTAATGGCCGCTTGGTCATTATAGGCGATGTCCATGGCATGAGAAAATCCCTAGAGGCGCTTCTAGATAAAGTCAACTTTGACAGAACGCAAAGGAGATCACCTTGTCCTAGTTGGCGACCTAGTCAATAAAGGACCTGATAGCCCTGGTGTTGTTGACCTGGCCATCAAACTAGGCGCCAGCGCAGTCAGAGGCAACCATGAAAACGCAGTTCTCAATGCGAATGCGGAGGTCCAAGTCACAAGCGATAATCTAGCGCCATCAGGAGGCTTGCCTGGCAGCTCGCACATACCTAGGAGCGCTGAAGTCGATAAATTTAGCGATACTCTGGAAGGTTTCGAGGCATCGGTTGCAAGCGGCCTTAGTTCAGGCCATAGCGCAACAACGCTCAGTACGGCTTTGGCCCTTTCAAGGCGCCAGCTCGACTGGCTTGCTGCTTTGCCTTTGATATTGCGTGTCAAGCTACCTCATAACCTAGCATCCCCTTTCGGCGCCACTCTACTTATCGTCCACGCCGGCCTCGTTCCTGGTATTCCGCTTGAAGAACAAGATCCTTACGCAATTATGCATATGCGGAGCCTTGTGTGCGTAGCGGGCGATAACGATCAACTCACGCCCACTGAGGTTTCTGGAGAAGAAAGCTGGGTTACGGCATGGGACCGGTGGCAAGATAAGCTAGCACCTAAAACTACGGTGATATTCGGACACGATGCAAAGCGTCGCCTGCAGCTGGGTCGATATGCGATTGGACTGGATACAGCGTGTTTATATGGTCATCAACTGAGTGCAGCTGTAATTGCGGCACCCGACGGGCAAATCGAGTGTCAGATTATTCAAACCGACTATTGTGATGCTCCTGTCGTCCCAACTGTGCCGTTGAATCAGAGCAACGAAACACCTGCTTGATAATCAATGTACTAGGGGAAATATGCTGGAAGGGAATACGTATCTAATTGACAGTCCACACTGAGATTTAGACCACTCTGGCTAGATAAGAAGACTTTGGAAACCCAGGTACAAATATACTACGCGGTACTTATAGTCACCTCCGCGGTGCCATTGGCCAGCTGGACCTCCCATCCTCCCCGAACCAACCGAGCCGCTGTGGAAGTGACCATGTACTGATGCTCCGTGCCAGGATTCTCAACCCAGACAATCACTGAAGTAGCCTTGGATGGCCCCGGGATAAGCCGCACTTTCACCTGTTTGGCGTTCGTTCTGGCAAAAGCGAACTGTTCAATCCAGCCCGAACTGATGGTGATGTAGACACCCATGGGCGCTATATACGCTCGGCGGCGAACTGCATCCCGCGGCTCTACCGTCACCACCTGTCCATCCGTCGCGAAATTGCCGCCGTATGCGACGAGCCCGAGATCCGGATCCTCATCGACGTAGGCCGCTGAGGCAAGCATAACGCCTAAAAAGTTAGGCCCGTAGTCACCCGAGTAGTCATCGCCCGCAAGAGTGTCCGGAAATGAGTGGAAGGCGTTGTACATGGACCCATCCTGGCGAATGTTAGTCAGCGGTCCAGTGATGCCGCCGTAGCCAACGCGGAGAAGGTATGTTTCCATGGGCTTCTGGCGGAATTGAGAGAGAAGAGGGAGTGCATTAAGGCTGGACCCATAGTGGTGGACCATGCGCTCAATGCGCTGTAATTTTCCCGCGTATCTGACAGAAAATGTTAGAAAAGATATCCAGCGGAATGTAGGATAAAGAAGCGCATACATAAAATCCCAATAGCGTCGAGCATTCCCGTTCCAACCCCAGTGAGACACGGTAGGCATGAAGCCTAAAATGCTATTAATAGCCTTGGTCGCCGTCTCGGCGAGATTGAAATAGCTATTCGCAATTTCACAGCGTGAGATTATGTGCATTGAAGAGAGAGCAGGGGCCCTTACTTAGTCCAGTAATACACACCCTCCTGGCCAGTGGAATCCCACGCCATCTCACTACCAAAAGGGGCTGGTTGAGAGTCCCACGCATCGGCACGCAGCTTCATGGCCATCTCCACAGCGTCAGCTTCCCTGGACCACCCTTCGCGGCGCAGATCTTCGAGAAGGTAGCCGACCACCGTCTCGCCCATCAGGCCAAGACGCGAATATCCCACCATCCCGTTGCCCGCGGAGTCGGTTGCAAAGCAAGCCAGTGTGGTATTATACGCCCTACCCAGATACCACTGCCAGGTCTCTTGTTTCAACATCTCTGGCTGGTCACGACCGGCCCGATACAAGGCCCAATAGGTCGCAATAACGTGGATATAGTCGTATGCTCGGTCAGTCGAGTAGGAATCGGCCCTGTTCCACGACCACCAGTTGCCCCAGTCGATAGTACTGCTGTACGGGTATTCTGCTACGGCAGATGGCTTGTAGAAAAATATGCTCTTGCGGACCCCGTCGCCCCTATCTTGAATGGTGGGGAATAGCACCTTGTTTACAAACTCCTCCAGCTTGGCTATCTCGTTGGGATCCGGGTGGCCGATCTGTTTCATCGCTGTCGCCAGGTAAATCACTCCCCCTTCGTCGCTCAGGCCGGCGATCCAGACACGGGCCTCCTGAAGTACAGGACCTGGGACCGAAGCATCGTACGTGAGGATCGAAGGGGCACGGCCAAATGGATCCGATTTGTCAGTGAACCATGTTGTCGAGGTGGAAAACTGGCCCAGGCGGGCTATAGTGTCTGGAGCCGGGTCGGTAATGAAGTAATGAACCGCCTGGGTCTTGCCATCGGCGTAACTGATGGTAACCCGGGTGCGGCCCCAGGCGGATCTGGTAGGAGTCAGCCAGACCTTATTAGACTGGCGCGTAATGGAAAATGCACCCCCCTGGCTGATCACATCAGAGATATCAGATAAAGCGAGGATAAAAAGCTGGACGGTGAGGTCTCGGGGCACCACGTATCCTGTCCCAATCGTCACGGGAGTGTTGGTGGCTTGGACTGCCTTTTGAATACCACGGATGCCGTCTTTCACCACGGAAAACCGTAGCCCCACGGTTGCGGACTGTCCGGCGGTGAGGACGAACGAGGTGGCCGGATTCCAGGGTGTCACATTGGCCCATTCATTATCGGCGAATGCTTTAGAGCGCGTCTGCCACTCGTACAGACCCTCAAAGGTTTGACTCCCGTATGCGGTGGAATCAAACACGGGCTCATTCAGATTACGCCACGCCTCAAAAGGGGTGGTGGTGTTGCCCAAGGGTGTCACTATTTATGCTTCGCCTGTACCAGAAGTCGGGGTAACCTGCACATAGCCAGCATCCAGCCCGATGTAAGGGTCGGCCAGGGAGCACTTGGCCATCATCTCTTCAGCACTTCGGTTGGTAAAGATATTGTTAAACTCGGTTGGAAAGCCCAGACTGCCGATTTCAAGGCGATTCTTGGCAGTATTGGTGAGAGTGAAGGACAGGCCCAAGTCGCCGTCGAGATTAATCCATTTGCGCACGATCTGCAGTGGCGATCCAGCTGGCAAAGTCGGCGTTAGGTCGGCGGCCATTAGTGCATCATCGGCTTCTATCACGGTCACAGGCTTGCGAGCTTGTGATGAGTCTCCCGCAATCCATTCTGTAGTGCCAGTCGCGCGGTAGCGGAGGGTGATATCCCCATTGTGATACTGACCATTCGCTGCTCGGTTCTGGAGGTTGTCAAAGGGAAGAAAATCAAATGACGTGCCCTTGGGCTGCAGAGATGCAAGAATCTGAGCATTCTTGACAAGCTTTAGGTCCCAGTTGGCCGTTGAGAGGGAGATATATCCGGCTGCGAGGCCGAGATCGTCACTTTGGCACTGGACGGTGAGAGCCAGCAGTGAGATGACAACGGACCAGGTCATAGAGAGGGTACGCCAGTCCATTTTGATTATTGCGAGTCACACAATGGACCCTCCAATGATCGCTTTTTCTTTCCTTTTTCTTATGGGCGACGCAAGGCTAGCTTTGCATGTAGTCTCCTTTGCTCACACGCTGGGCTTGGACATGCTATAAGCACAAGGCCAATCCATCCAGGGGTATTGTTTCTAAGGAATTGCATAGTAGAAGTACCGAAGCTCCTCTGGCCTGCTTGGTACGTTTTACATTCAACCGTCGACGATCTTCCTGGTCTGGGTACGTCTCGAAAATGGTCCTTCCACGCTGATCCCTGACGCTCGTCCAGTCTCGGGGTACTCCCACCCCATCGACTTTCTATTCATGTATAAAGACCGGTGGAGTGTATTGAGACCCCGCTTGAAAAGAGAAACACGGATAAATTCCCTATTGGTGGAGCCATTGCTGTGATTCATTAGTGCATTTGGTCGTGTGTATTGACGAATAATCCCTGCAACGATACCCCAAGGAAACTCCCTAAATATTACCGATTTATTAGCCTAGACCACTCGAAAATCGGCCAATCGGTCTGCGCTTTTGTTTAAAATGGGTTTCATTTCTTGAAAGCGACCGCGATGCGCTTTATGCGATTAGAAATGGTTATACTGGTTTAAATGATTCCCGCTCACCGCGGAATAGGGAGAGGCAATCATTGGCGATGCGAAATTGGCGGACTGCTTTGGTCCGCACCTCATCTAGACGGCGAAACTGTCACCGTATAACCACTCTTAGCACACTCGTTGGCCAGCAGCATTCTACAGAGGCTGCAGATGGGATAACACTACAGATAAGGTACGGATAAGGGGAGAAATGATGCTTGTTGAATTTCATGGGGAATTCTGGTGCTACCAGGGCCTATATCGCCTATGAATGATCTTTGGCATGATTTGTCCCGGATCCAGGGCCCCAGCTGTGGCCAATAGAGACTTACCTGGCATCGAATCTCTTCTATACTGAAAGATTTGCCGTGGTGCCCATGGTGAAGAGACCAGCTGGCATTTTGGAGCGAGGGTTTCCTGGGCCAGGGAGTAATATAACAAAAAGCAGACCATGCTCGACAGCATTTATCATCAGCTAACTATCGATGCTCTAGATGGAAAGCACCCATCTCTGTATCAGTCTCTTTGGATAGCTTGTTTCGTTCCGTTTGCTTCCTCCTGCCTATTTAGGCGTACAGTCTACTCTCACATGCAATGGATGTTTCCTCTTTCTTTGGACACCGATTTACAATGGTACAGGATGTGTAGCGAGTTGTTTGCATTGCCACGAGATATCTCACCGTCAGTAGCTAGTGCAACTGATGATATTGGCCAGTCTCGGTTCTTTTTGGGTGACTCCGGTGGCTCCTCCGCAATTTGGTAATGTCATTTGATGCTGATAGAAAACATAACGCAAGGTTTGACTGCACCGGGACGAAACTTGTAATGAAGGCTTATTTTGTTCGCTCCCTACCAGCATCCTCTCTTGGTCACAGCAAAGAAAGTATTATTGCACCAGTTGTTATTCAGGTCGGCCTTGAAAGGCCCTTGTCATACGTCCAAATTTTCTTCGATACCTTACCGCACCATCTGCGTCCTGAGCCAGTGATATTTGTCATTGACTGTTTCAAGCTGTCAGTAAGCCAGGTTAAAATATACCTGCGCTTGAAGGTCAACTCGCTCGCGGCAATGGAGACCTATATGACACTAAATGGGCAATTAACAGGCGACGGAGTAGACAGTGGTCTCGCTCTTCTACGGAAGCTGGAACTTTTCTCTGCTCATCCCGAGGAAGATATCACGAAAAGGACCAAAACCCCTGGTCACTTTGAAATCAAGCCACTTGTTTATTACTAGTCGAAGAGTGGACACGTCTCTCCGTGCCCTAAAGTGTACCTGCCGGTAAGGCATAACGGCAAGAATGATGCACACATTGCTAGTATACTGCGTGGCATTTACGATCACATAGGCGCGGGAGACATATCCAAGTTTGAACAAATACTTGGCAAAACCGTGCATGGATCTGGGGATAGGTTTGTTCCGCTTGTAGGCACGCTGACTGGTGGTTTATCAATCACAGGAGCCTCAGCGCGAAGACGGGCATCCAAACATATGTGGGCTGCGCGATAAAAAGCCATACGTGGCAGCTGGTTTTGTACTTCAAGCCTGAGGTATATCCTGTTCTGAACAAGCCGCGCGTCCAGCCAGCGCAGGACTCGCATACAGTGCAGCCTCTGCTCATAATGTGTCATATGGCATTTGGTTCTAGGCTGAAATCTGCCGCAAGCTGGGTTTAGTTTCATACTTCTTTGCGCATGACTGTATCTGGCGGGACCTGCTTGTACATTCAGGCCGTTTACGTACGCTACGTGGCGCCGAGGCCATTGGACTATTTCTGGTGAATGAAGTGAAACGGGCTACTCCATCAGATTTCCACTTCCTGCGGGAAGGAAGCTCACGTCCCAAGGGCTAATGGGAATAAAGATCCGGTAACTAGGCGTGTTGCCTTTAACACAGCAAGACGCAAATGCTCTGCTGCTCTAACAATTACTGAATTTCTCACCGGGGACGTGAAAGTGTGGGCTCTAATGGCACAGCTAGAAGTACTTCCTGCTCTAGGCCCCACAGTGCCAATATGTGCACCATTGGGCTATCATGTAGCATTCCTCGGAGGAGGCCAAGCCGGCCTCAGTAACGCGACATTGGACAGACACTTCTGAGGAAGGCTTGTATCGTTTAGATGACAAATTTAGCATCGTCCGGCTACCGCGCGATGAATCCAGGGGTATAATAGGGATTTGGACAACCTGTATGCCAATTGGGTTCTCGATCTGCCGAATTGAAGTTCGGGTCTTTTCACGTCATTTATCTATGTCAACGTGTTGCTTTTGCAGTGATTTGTCTGGGCTTCTGTGGGGAACGAGTCATCTCAATGCCATTACTAATATTATGGTCGCAGAACTCTCTTATATAATGAAGAAAAGGAGTCGGATATACAAGATGTCTGAGAATTTGCCAAGGTAGTGCTCCCCCGATCTTGCCGTGCTCCTTTCGCGCCGGCGCTGCCTATGTCTATTCTCATACTATCGAGTATTGACCCACTAGTCATACAACTCGAATGACACACAATCATACACCGTAGCATGGGAGGCCTCAGGTTTGTGCGTTTTCAGTGGGTCTTGGGGACTTCTGAACTCCGAACAGTGGTGTCCGCAGTCGCAAGGACGGTTGGTATCAGTTCCTCTCCAATGGCCCATCGTTCTTATCCAGTACCTGAGATAGAATTGTGGACGCTTCCCTTCAATAGCTCTGTTGTTTTAGAGACGCAGGAGCGTGGGAGTAGATCCAGGTAACTCTGGTCAGGATTATTGACGTTTTTCAGTTCGCGCAAGAGGCCAAAGAGTTCGCGTAGATGCATCTGAGAAGACACGTGCATGTCACTGTACAGGAATTCAGCACAGATGAATAAGGGAATAGGCATCAACGGATGGATCTCAGAACTCAATCAGTATTCAGTATTTGTGACTGTATCCCGTACATCTTACCTTAGAAAATGGCAACTCTCTCAATGTGGAGCCGAATTGGATGATCGTACTTGATGCTTCTAGAGCCCGGTTGTGATGATTGAAAATGTCAGTATTCGCACTTGATAAATCGGCAACTTGCATTGTAGTGTCTTGCATTTCTTTGCAGCAGTATATCATAGTTGCCTGGCCGAGGATGTGGGCGAATAGCAAGAGCGGCTCAAAGGATTCACTTGGCGATGGGTAACACTGTGATAGAACCTGCAGTCTGTGGATCAAAACACTCTCCAACCATTTGCGGTGATCTGTCCAGTCCATCGGTATGTCCCCATAAGCTTTCGATATGTGGTACCGCTGGGTCTGCAGCAGACTACGACCACATACTGTGGAGAGTATTAAACACTCATTGAATGCTGACAGGTTTTTCACAGTGGATTCGGTCATAGCTTCTGAGAGGAAAGGTCCCACTTCGCTGTTGCTTGCTTGGAATGCCACATCTGGGGCTGGAAGACGCGTGCAGATCTACGCGTCGACAGGAGGGGGCCATTAGCTGGTGACTCATATGCAGATGGAACCCGAATTGAATCTCTTACCACATGCTCATTTAGTGTGATAGGCCAATTGTCGCGCATACTAATAACGTGGTCAAGGAAATAGGCCATCCAGAACACGCGGCGCCTCTCCTCTAATTCGATATAATGCCCATTTTGAACAGAGGAAAGATGATCATCACCTGGCCTATCAAGATTGTGATATCGCATGCCCTGTACCAAGCGGAATGCCCGACCAGCACTCATCCATGCTTCATGATGATACGTTCGCATCGATTCGAACGTCACGATGAGTACCCACGCCTGCGCCAGCTCTGTGTTGGCGTTGCTGGGCTCATTGGCGGTAAGATACTCAAGCATCTGTTTGGTTTCTCGATAAAGAGTCTCTGCCATGTGGCTAGAATGTGCCGATAGCAATGAGGCTATTGTCCACATGGAGTGTTGCAGGCATCGACGCGTTGCTGACTTATTGCTCGATTTGGACCATGATAGGTACCGCTTTTGGTGCAGAATGGGTAAAGAGTGATGCACGCGGTCAAAGTATAGCTGGTCCCTGATAACTTCGCTTAGCCACACCTTCCTGCTTCGGAATAGAATGAGCACTCGGGTTTATTTACAGTTCGGCGTGCAGTATCGGCGAAAGAGGAACATGCTGGCTATCCGGACGCGTGGACACGAAGGCACTTCCTGTCGCACCAGACCAGGTAAAGCCCCGATCATCATAGTTTCCCGTAGTCCCCTGAAGTTCTTCTTGAGAGGGTGAGGGCCGAGCCTCTAGCATCGCCTCCAGCTGCACAATATGGCTCTTAAGGGCTCTCAAGTGGCCTTTTTTGGGCCCTCTGACGCCACGCTGAGTTGTTATACATACAACCCCACTGTCCAGGCAAACGCTACATTGTGGTTTCTTACCATCGCACCGTAGCTTCCGGCGTCGGCACTCATCACACGCAGCTTTTGGTGCCTGATATCCGAGGTTTGTTGTAGATCTGACCTCGGTTACAATGTCCGATGACATGCTGAGAGCGTTGGGATATGACGGGGTGTCTTTTCCCCCATAAAAATCTGTGGAAGAGAAGACGAAAAGTCTCTGAAGGACGTCCTCTACAGTCTCTTGGTGAGAGATAAGGGTTCGTTAATCACTGTCGGGGATTTATTTTTAAGTCCGCTACGTCCGATCAATCATGTAACCGCCAGCTTATCACCAATCAGGACAGCTTAGCTACCGACTAGTGCTTACTGCTTACTTCAGGCTGATCGAGGCGAGATACTGGGAGTGTGGCGGCCAGTTACGACTAAACCTTATGAATTAGTTTCTCCGACAACTAAAATCTCCTGCAAACTAGGAAATGCTTGAGTGACCCAATGATCGCAAGGCTGGGCGCAATATTCCGGTGCACAAAGTACCGTCTATGCGGAATGGCTGCATCTCCAGGTCAAGTTCCGGTGGACAGAGCATCAACTTTCCCGTCTAGCATTCGTAATTGCTCCGGGTATCACTGCATCAAGCCAATCTCTCAGCAACATGGAGCAAGCCTCTAATTGGTATTTTAAGTCAGTCTAGTGACACAAATTACCCAATTGCAATAGTGGCACGAACAATGGACGTCGAGACAAGGAATGACAAATCGGAGAAATAGTCGGCGAATAATTTCGAGAAAAACATCACTAGCCCCAATCAAACGCTCCATAACTGTAAAAATTATTTCACCGATGTGATATCCTTCAGATCCAATGCTCTACAGTTACGAATTGGCTAATTGGGAGCTGATGATTCATGTCTTTCTGGGGGATTGCTGGTACATATATATCATGGGATTCTCTCCACTTCCGGGGCAATTTTGAAACCATCCGTTGTTGACTACGTTACACTCGCACAGAGCAACTGCCTCATCGAATGATCCCCTGGATGCATACATCAATACCATTGAGAATGGATAGTCTTGCCCGAGGAAACGACGCTATCAAAGTCAACCCTATAACTGGTGTTGACGAATCACTGGCCGTGCATGGTTCTGACTGGCTATGGGCTGTCACTGCTATCTACTGTTTAGCGCTCGTGAGTCCGGATTAAATTTCCTCCCAGACTTATCTAATAATTGGCCTTCCACAGGTTAGCTGTCTGGTGATGTCTTTCGCCGCCAAGGAAAGTGAGCGGGTCTTTCACTACCTTTTCACCTTTAGTCTTATGGCAGGTGCTATCACCTACTACGCTCAAGCTTCCAATCTGGGCTGGAGTGATCTCAAGCAGGTCGACAACCTCCGCAATGGTGTCATCCACCAAGTGTTCTGGGTCAAATATACGAACTGGATGTTAGCATTCCCTTCGGTCACACTTGCACTCGGCCTGACCTCGGGTGTCTCCTGGACTACTATCATCTGCAACATTTTTCTCTCTCTCTTCTGGGTTGTCAGCTACCTTGCGGGGGCCTATG
Source organism: Aspergillus aff. floccosus IMV 01167 (assembly GCA_001931935.1). NCBI lineage: Eukaryota > Fungi > Ascomycota > Eurotiomycetes > Eurotiales > Aspergillaceae > Aspergillus > Aspergillus aff. floccosus IMV 01167. The sequence goes on along the minus strand of MSJE01000238.1, from coordinate 34,279 downwards.
TGGCTTCTTCTTACAAGTGGGGATTCTTCGCCTTCGGTACATTTGCTTGGCTCATTCTTGCCATGAGCACTATCAATGAGAGCCGGGAAGCAGCTCAGCTGCTTGGTATTGGCAAGGATTATATCATCCTGTCAGGTTGGACGAATCTCTTGTGGATCATCTACCCTGTCGCCTGGGGTTTGACCGATGGGGGCAACAGGATTGGTGTTACGGGAAGTTCGATCTTCTTCGGTGTCCTCGATGTGCTTATGATGCCGGTACTCAGCGTTGCCTTTTTGTTCTTCGCCCGGAACTGGGATTACCGCAAATTGAGCATCGATTTCAGTGACAGCCGTCCTAGCCGGGAGACTGAGTCTGCAGCAGTGCGTAAAGACACTGCGCCTCATGCAACTGCATAGATTTCTGATCGCAGTGCTAGTCTTTAGAGCCTTCCGAGACTTGGTCTTTCTTTCGCGGCCGCTAGATGATAACCAAAGACCTCTTTCGCTGGTCTCAGAGAGATGTTTAGAGCTAACTTCATATCTTCATATTATCCTGTGAGATTGACTGTATTTTTTCGATGCTGCTAAAGGATCTTTCATTTCGCTGTATTGAGTGCACGGAATTGTAAATCATAAAGGTAGCTACGTAACTCATAGTACATCGTCACCCAAATGCATCTGCCCTAAGTGGTCTTGCATGGGACACTATGTCATCGGTCGGAAGTTGATGTGCATGAATGCTTACAGACTTGGAAAGCCTTTGTTCTTGGCCCTCGTATTTGTGAAGATCTGTATTACCCCTAGTAGCCCACACACCCGACTTCGTAACTCGTGTCAGTCCACATGGAGTGGCTGTATATAGTTGAAACTCGCCCTAATATTGTCTATCAAGAGGATTCGCCACAATTTCCTCTCTCACGCAAGCAGGAGAATTGTCTATACGGACTCTTACCGAACAAGACCAATCTATCATGGTCCGATTTGAAGAGGATGCCCGCGCGCTCGAAAAAGCTATGAGAGGATGGCGCAAAGACAACGATACCATCATGCGAATCGTGTTATCCATATCCTTGGTTCCACAGCACTCAGTACTGCTCCAAGCAACCTACAAGCAGGTTTTCAACCGTGACCTTGTGAAAGACCTTAGATGGACGACATCGGGAATGTTCAAAAAGGCCATAGAAGCGCTAATGCTGGGGCCAGTGTGGCTCAATCTCAACCGTCTCCTTAAAGCATTCCCGTACAGTCCTATACCCTCGTACCAGCCGTATGCCGAGGTCATATTCTATCGAACGACTGCACAGCTCGAAGCCTTCAAAGAGACGTATCTACATAGATGCAGCTATCCTATCAAAGAGCACATCGACATTTCAAGCAAAAGAACCCGTCAGCTCCCGCAGCTATATGTAGAACCTAGCAGGCCTGATAATGGGTCTGATGCTGTTGATGCAAAAGGGATCGATGTCGATGCTCGGGAACTATACGATACCCTTCCACATCAAGGCAAGGACGCCGAAGTCTCCGCCATGGTTGCACGGTGCTCGCATCAGAGGCTCGTGGCAATCAGTGATGCGTTCCGGTCCATATACGTTTTGAGCCTGGAAGATTACATCAAAGAAAAGCTATCGGGCGACTTCCAAACGACGCTTACATGGTTACTTACCTGGGCCAGAGACCCTGGGGAATACAGAGCCTGTGTCTTGCCAAAAAAAAATATTTCCGTGGGAACATCAAAATAACATAAACGCTGATTTGCGTACTGTGCTGCACACTATTCTATGGTGTCATTGGAATCGATCAGTGTTTGAGGCTGGCAAAGCTAAACTGGATGCAGAGGGCTTCGATTTCCGTCACAAACTGGAAAAGCGCCTTCCATAAGACCCATTCCGTGAGCTCGTCTACAGAATTTATGATGGCTTAGTTTAGATTGACATGCTAATTTGTTTCCCATGTTCATGGTTTGTGGTCTTGCTGATCCAACATCAGATCGAACAAAACCGCTACCCGTGGAACTTTTAGACAAGGATTATTTTGTACCGTCTTCTGGTCCTCATCACATTTGGCATCGGCCACACTTGTATGGACTGTTCATCTTCTCGTGGCGAACGGTATACTATAAACATGTGTCCTCTGAGAGAAGACTTGCTAGGTAACTGTCTTTCTTGCTTAGATCAAACATTACCCATCCATTTAATTCAAGCCCGAAGTGGTACATAGTATATGAGTTGAGGCCCAAGGCAATAAACTTGATAAATGCTCGGACTCCGCATGCCTTTTTAAGTTGCATTTGCTAGTTAGGCAGGGCTTATCTACCGGGCTACTACTCGGGTGTTGCTTAAAAGAGACATATACTGATCTTACTACTGGTCTTCTTAACCACCACTATGGGTGTTATCAGAACCTGCTCCCCTGTCTACGCCGTAGTAGAGTCTATGGTTCTAACCCAGATGGATGTCGGTATCTTTTCAGAGCCCCTATATATTCAACCTAACTGATACCCAGGCTATATCCTTGCCTAAAAGGCGCATTTATCTGCCCGTACGACTATCGAGAGTACCCTACAAGCCCTCAGCCAAGGTGGACAGTCAAAACCGTGTTTTAAATATCTATTACAGCCGTGTCTCAAGTTCAATCAGAGTAGATTGCCTACGATCATGCGGATCTTATCTAAAATGTCAGTCTACTCTACTAAGCCTTCCTCAATATGCAATATATCTAGGAAGGCGATATTATACGGGTACTATAGATATTAGCATAGGTAGATCTAGCTATCCTAGTCAATGCTAGATATAGCCCAGAGACTATTACGCTTCTGCTTTAAATACTATATATTAAGCCGAACTTCGTGAAGATCGCTCTACAGGAAACCCTCTCTTTTCCTTACTTTAGTCTCGACGATCTCCACATAATATTAGGTACTAATAACCCACTTAATCCGCTTAATCACCCTAAGCAAGAAAAGTAGCCTATCCTGCTGTAGATATTTCACGCCGTCCACGTCGTCATTTTCCGCCAATTCCTGGCTTTAGCGTTCCTGAAGATGGTCTCTTCCAGGACAGAAACATAATAGGCGTGGTCATTTCAGAGGTTGCTATAGGTTCAGATCCCATCAGAGGCTGTGTTACATTCGAGATGTTGAGCCAGCATAATGCCATATCGCGTCGACGTTGTGTTATTTATCGGGATATGTTGAGCGCAAATCACAGAAGGGAAACCTTTGCTGCTGGATGGCCAGAGCCTTCAGATTCCCTCTCTAGATTATTTGTCTCATGGCGTGACATATTCCTCTGTGATGGTTCCGATGCAGATATATATCTACAGTGGAGTCCAACAACATTCAGCCCAATGTGCAGGACAAAGTGTATGACAAGTTTGAGAGTAATAATATTCATCGATATAAATTGGGAATGTAAGAAGTACAAATTCTGATCATGTTCAATAATCCTATGGCCACGGCATCAAACTGCTGGTGAAGTGGTGAAGGGGACTGCATAGAAGCGTTCGTATGCCCATGAGCCGCAGCCATATCACCATTTGGGAATCTGCGATGAGAATTCGGGATGAAACTTCTTCATATACATCGTATCGTTTCTCTCCTTTATTCCGCAGCTGAGATACTGCTGATGGAGCCGCTCCAGCTTCTCTCTGTCCAGTTCAACACCCAGCCCCGGTGCAGTTGGCACAACCACCCCACCATCAAGCCACTTCAGAGCATCACTAGCAATCACATCCTCATCCTGTCGCTTCCACGGCCAATGAGTATCACACGCATAGTCAAGGTTGGGAGTAGCGGATGCAAGATGTGTCATCGCAGCGAGAGATATACCTAAGTGGCTGTTGGAATGCATCGAGAGTCGCATATCCCAGGTCTCACAGATGGCTGCTAATGTTTGAGATTTGCGGAGGCCACCCCAGAAGTTATGATCAGACAAAATCACCTGGACTGCATTCTGTCTGATGGAGGCAGGTAGTTGGTTAAACGCAACCACCGCCATGTTGGTCGCTAATGGCATAGGTGCTTCTGCGGCTACCGCAGCCATGCCTTCGATACCAGGAGTTGGGTCTTCCAAGTACTCCAGGATGCCATTCAACTCCTTGGCAACCCATTTTGAGGTTTCAACAGTCCAGGCTGCGTTGGGATCAAGCCGCAGGGGAGTGTTTGGAAACGCGGCATTCAGAGCTTTGATAGCCTCGACCTCTTGGGCTGGTGGATACACGCCCCCCTTCAACTTGATCGCTTTGAAACCATACTCCTTGATTATCTTCCTGGCTTGGCTCACAATTTCACTCGAGTTCAAAGCTTGCCCGTACTCATCCTCTTTCTGGCCGGGATGTCCGGCCCACTTGTAGAAGAGATATGCTGAATATTGAACAGTATCTCTGATACGGCCACCGAGAAGGTCACTTACAGGCACACCCGCCAGCTTGCCTTGTAGGTCGAGACAAGCAACTTCAAAGGGTGAGAAGACTTTGTCTGCGGGAGAGGCTGTGGTGACCATGCCTGCCATGCCATCGCCTCCTAGAATGGCACCCCCGACCAAACTGTCCTCGCATATTTTATATATCGCATTGGTGTCATGTACGGAGACCCCTTGCAATCGTGCAGCTGCTTTTTTCAGGCGATCAATATGTGCCGAGTCACCATATGATTCGCCCAGGCCGTATGTATCGCCCGCACGAACCTCAATTATACTGCGCAATGCGAAGGGCTCATGCACCCCGACACTATTCAGAAGAGGCATGTCATGGAACGCCACCGGTGTGATGACAACTTCTTCAATAGTGACTGGTTCAGACATTTTTTTTCCCGAGAGGTGGCTTGTGGTGTTGGGATCAGAACGGGGTGGCAGGATACATGGTTCCAACTACCATGCATTATTTAACAGCCAGCGGAAGAACGAGAGGCATCCCCGCAAAACCGTGTGACAATCCGGGGAAGTTTGTAGATCACAACTCCGCGTTTGCGGGGTATAGTCGGAAAAGCATCTGGGATTTCCGTCCTCTTTCATACTCCTCCCCAATAACCAGAGCTGTCTAGCTGGACATTTATCCGCACATATCAAGTACGGCCATCAATAGACAAAGATGGGTCCTTTCATCTGTACTACGCCTATTATTATCTTCCCGGGGGTAACAAGTATTATAAGAGCTGTCTATCGCAACACGCATCTGCTATAGATTCGGCTTCCCCCACCCACACTAGTTGACAATCTTCTAGGACGCATTCTCCCTAACTCGTGGACTTGAGATTACTCTAACTCATTCTTATACTAGACAAATCCTTGCTATTATGGCTGAGAGGAGCTCGGACGGTAAACAAGACGTCGAAACCGCTGATCTGAAGCCGTCTCATATCGAGAATGCCTCTCAGACCGTCGAGATTGGCTCCTTTCGCGTTGTTGGGTTGGACCCCGATGAGGTAGATTTCTATACCAACTTTCCAGAGGACAGCCGGAAGAAAGTCTTTCAAAAGGTAAGTGTACTGAGTGGCTCCTATCCATCAACACACGCACTGACATTCCCTGGAGGTTGACGTTCGTCTTGTTCCTATGCTAGCGGTTTTGTACCTTATCTGCCATATTGATCGCGCAAATATCGGAAATGCCAAAATCGAGGGCATGATCGAGGATTTGAATATGACCGGCGTCCAGTATAATACCGTTCTTTCTATCTGTGGGTGCTGCATCGTTACTTTCTAAGAGCTACAGTGATTGACTTCTTTAGTTTTTGTCCCTTACGTTCTATTGGAGGTTCCCAGCAATATTCTACTCAAGAAGTTCAAGCGTCCTTCCACGTACCTCGGCATTCTTGTCGTCTCATGGGGCATTGTCATGACCTGCACAGGTCTTGTTAAGAACTTCGGTGGACTTATGGCCGTGCGCGTCTTGCTGGGCATATTTGAGTTGGTCTCCACTGTCTTGCCGATATATCTTCTAGGCTAATATCTCAAATACAGGGCTGGTTTTTTTCCTGGCGCTATCTACCTGTGTTCCTACTGGTACATGCCCAAGGACCTGGCACTTCGCATCTCCTATTTCTACTGTGCTAGTGCGCTATCCGGTGCCTTCTCTGGCTTGCTGGCTGCAGCTATCGCTCGAATGGATGGTGTCGGCGGTGTCGAAGGCTGGCGATGGATCTTCATCCTAGAAGGTCTCGCTACAGTGGTCATCGGGCTAGCTTGTTTCTTCATGCTAATCGACACGCCGGCCCTATCCAGGTGTTGGCTATCGCCCGAAGAGATCCGGTACCTCGAGCTTTCAATGCTAGTCAAGCAAGGAGGACGAGTTGATCACGAAACCAGCTTCCAATGGAGAGATCTCTATATGGTCTTTACAAATTGGAGGGTTTACATGCAGGCCTATTTCTTGTTCGCTCAGTCCGCGCTCTCATATGGTAGGTGTATCCTTGCTCTGGTCGACATGGCAGCCAGCTAAGTTCTTTGGCAGGTACCAAGTTCACGCTGCCTACTATCACGAAGGCCATGGGCTTCAGCGCTACAGATGCCCAGCTAACGTCTGCTCCACCTTACGTTGCTGCCGCTATATCGGCCATCGTTTTTGCTAAAATCTCCGATCACTTCTTCTGGCGGATGCCCTTTGTGGCAATTCCCATGATCATCGTTGTGGTCGCATATGCCGTTATCGTGTCGTTGAAAGGGGCTTTGGAGGCGAATCGAGGAGTAGCCTACTTTGCAGTCGTTTTAGCCGTCGTGGGTATCTACCCTATTCAAGCAGCCGCTGCCTCTTGGAATGCCAACAATATTGCCCCTGCGTCACGCCGTGCTATTGGTATTGCGCTCATGAACTGCGTTGGGAACACAGGCGGTATTCTCGGAAGTTTCATGTACCTCGAGAAGGAGAGCCCCAAGTACTACACGGGGTTTGGAATCAGCCTGGCGCTGGGTGGGTCTGGCTTCTTCATGGCTCTTCTTCTTGAATGGACCTATAAGGTGGCAAACGCGAAGAAGGCCAAGCTTCTGGGCGATGCGAGAACGAGGTATACCGAGGAGGAATTGTTCGACATGGGAGACAGATCGCCACTGTTCAAGCATGTCCTGTGACCAGGAAGTTGGCATTGCGAGTCGACTTCTACTTTGATATGAGGGGCTGGAGGACAGGTGATGAGAATACTACGAATCTAGTACCTAAGCGGTGATGATAATCAAACATATTTGGATAGGATGGTCTTGTCGTAAGCATTATTCTGCAATAATAAAGCAGGCTTTGCTGTCTTGATAGATGTCTATGCTAGCTACTACACAAAATAAACTTGTCCTGGTCGAGAAAAATGTTCACTATGTAAATTCTTACCAACGTAGCCGGTGGACAAAATTCTCGATGCCCCCGAAACTTATGATAGTGTAAAATCAGGCCCTAGAGACATTACAAGCTTGCCTCAATGTTGAGCAACTCCGCAGTCTGCTCCTCGATGCTCTTTTTATCCAACTCCGATGGCTCGCTGTATGGCCGTCTCGGCTTCAGCTTCTCCGTTGCCCCCTTAATTCCGGCTGCGGCCGCAGTGTTCAGAGCAGCTGCGTACTTGACAGATGCGATTCCAGCCTTGCAAGGCTGCTCCGCAAGCGCCGCTTTTTTGTGCAAATCCATCGCTTCGTGATACCTTCCACTCTGGTACAAATTGTAGACGTGAACAATGGTCTTAGGGAAGACATTAGCGAATCCAGCTATAGTTCCAACAGATCCAGCAGCCAGCCCTCCGATCAAAAAGTCTGACTGTCCTCCAAACGTGGCAAACTGTTCGGGCTGAAATTCAGCTGCCAGGCGGGTGATCTTAGCCACAGCACCACAGGTCAGCTTGACGCCCACGATGTTGTCGTGCCTCTTCGCTAGTTCCGTGATCATCGCCGAATCCAAATCTATTCCATTGCAGACAGCAGGGAAATTGTAAATGACAATGGGCAAAGGGCTTTTCGTGGCTACGTCATCAAAAAAGCGGTTGATGACAGTAAGTGTAGTCTGCTTTCCAAAATACGCGGGTGGTAAAAGGAGGGCATAGTTGGCACCGGCATCAGCCGCATCCGCAATGAACTCCAAGACTTGCTTGGTTGAATGGCCGCTGACTCCGGCCATGATGGGATATGAAGGCCCACATGCTTTCCGGGCGGTTTCGAGGAGAGTCTTGCGCTCCTCTCGAGTGAGGAGAAAGGTCTCAGAGTTGGTTCCGAGCACGACTAGCCCAGCGAGACCTGATTTTGACAGGTATGCGTAATATGTAGTTTGAGATTCCGTGTCCAGAGAGTCGGTTGTATGGTCGAAGAAAGTAATTGCCGGGGCCCAAACACCGCCGGGAGGAACTTTAGGTAGACTCACGGTTCCTTTGTATCGAAGATGATATTCTATTTTAGCACTGTCGTGATAGACTTGCGATCTCCAAATATTCGTCCCTGTCAAGTCGCTACATGGTACATAAAGGATATCGGCCAGTCCGTTGAGCTCGAATCTTGGGAAGATCACGCTCCTGTTCTTCTTACCCGTTCCGCGCCTTCGAAATCGGAAGTCACGGATCCGTGACCACTCTCGGATATGCAATTTTCATGCATTAGTCGTCATAGGAACAAAGACTGCTCCATTTCCGTCCGTGCTGGGCATTAGCACTAAGTAACCGTTTGAGAACCGTGCGTTCGAAATATTTCGGACGACTTGATTTTCTCGTCTCGGCGTTGGCTCACGCCTACAGATAATCTAAATTAATCTGCCTATTTTCCCCTCCATGGTCCTCCTCCCTTGTCATCCATGCTATATTATCTCTTTAACATGTGGATGCTTGTTCTAGAAATAGTGATATAAACATATCCTCATTGACATCTAGCACATGGAAAGAATGTATCAATTGCTCTTTGTACTCTGTAATCTGCCTAGTGCCCAGTACATCTATGGCCACTACCCACATTACACACGCCTTTGCATGTAGCTACATGGGCTTTCGATGCATGATTGTGGCACTGGCCTGGTGATTTGGAAAGAGAACCGTGTCTGCAATGACAACGTTCTCCCTCCTCCCAGTAGCAAATACAATCGCCTCCGCAACGTCATCGGGTGTCAATGCCTCACATCTCCTACAGCATGGTCAGGATCTTGCTTTCGTGGGTGCAAATTCCATCCAAGAAAGGCAGCGGCACTTACGCATAGACAGCATCAGCTTTTCTCTTGTCACCGTAGAATCTGACTACTGAGAATTCAGTCTCGACCTGACCGGGATCTATCCCAATGACTTGGATCCTTTTGGATATCAGTTCCTTGCGCAAGCTTTCTGTAAAGGATCGAACAGCCGCTTTCGTCGCGCAGTATATCCCACCCCCCACGTATGGCTCACGCCCGGCAATGGACCCGATGTTGATAATGTCTCCCGCGCCTTCGCCATCGTTACGTCTCAGCATCATTGGTAGGATAGCTTGAGTCATATTGACGAGGCCCGTCACATTGGTCGTAAACATGATATTGATATCTTCTTCCGCAATATCAGGCGTCTTTGCAACGCCTCTGACCGAACCGCTATGTTTGCCTTTTGTTGGTCTCTCTCCTGTTTTTGCACTTTTCCGGGGGGTTCTATGAGTTTTGTCCCCGAGATAGACTCACGCATTGTTCACCAACACATCCACTTCTTTAAACTCCCCATGCAGTTTGTGCACAAATGATCGAACCTCGTCGGCGTTACTGATGTCGAGCTGAACCGGAAGGACTTTGACTGCGGAACCGAATTCCTTTGTAATATCGGACGCGATCTCCTGCAGACGATCAATCCGACGGGCTGTCAATACCAAATTGATTCCTTGCGGACATGTCCGTGCAAATTCAAAGGCTGTAGAGCGCCCAGTACCAGATGATGCACCAGTAATGAGGATGGTCTTGCCTTGGAGACGCTTGGACATTGCAGTTTCCATGGTTGACCTTGGCTTCCAAGAGCTGTCCCTGCAGTTCTGGGGTTTTTACCGCGAAGCGAGCAGCCCCTCTGATATACGAATCAATAGTTTCCGTTGATATCTCTCTCAACGGCTTGGCCCTAGATGAGGAATTCCCGGATACTTGCTTGATTGTCACCTGTTCTTTCCACCGGTCGACCTGGTAGGTAGACTTAACGGATATGGAGCCACCAAATGTGCAGATCCCACCTCCTGAACTAGGTACAGCCTTCGCTGAACTCCAAGCCAAGATTGGCGGGAAACTTAGAAATGTCTGTTCACGGCTATGTCTCGACGCCAATATCAAAACCCGTAAGTTTATGTCACGCTATCGACTCGTCCCCGCACCATCTCTCCGCGCTTCGGATGCTTTTCCGTCGGTTCCTTTTCCCGTCGGTTTTGTTCCGTCCGTTGTTCCATCTCCAACCTTCCTTTCTCTCTTCCATGTGCATTCCCGTTAATTCTTGCCCGATCCGTGTTGCAATAACATGTTCCATATGGCTTCGCACCGCCAGTCTATGTCGTTGCCAACATTTGAGGGAATCTCGAGACCCGAGGCATCTAGGAGGCGGAAAAGCAACCGGGAGAGGGTAAGGGTGACTCGAGCGTGTGATCGGTGTAAAAGGTGACGGTTCCTTGGCATCCGCGTCGTGTATTTCCTGCCTCACTGACGTTTGGCCTTCCCTACAGGAGGAAAATCAAATGTAACAATACTCAACCATGTGGATTTTGTCTGCGTGCAAAAGCAAGATGTAATTCGACTCGGCCTATTCGAGAGGCCGGAATATTTTCATTCCTTCTGTACGGGCTCATGGGAACGAAGGTCAACGGGAATCATCAGAGCTTATGCTTTCGCCGGCCAAAAACTCTTCAGTTTCGACGTCGCCGTATCAGGAGAACCCATCAACTACTCGAACATCCCAGAACAATTCACAATCCATAGAAGACTGTGATGATTATCCTGTGGGCGAGGTCTCACACATTGTTTCAGAACATGAGGAGGCATCGTCACCAGCTTCTCCCGTGCCGCCCCAGACCGACTTACAGGGCCATTATATTGGGCCCGCATCGGGGATCTCCTTTCTATTGAGGATACAGAGGCGTCTTCACCAAGCTATTTCCTTTTCCAAACCTAGCAGTATTTTTACTTTCGGCGATGCACCTCTGGATGTGCCTGAATTCGATCCGTCCTTCTGCATGATGCTTCCCAGGGATGACGCTCAACGCCTAGTAGACCGATATTTCGATTTTGTTATGCCTACCTACCGCTTCCTCCACCGACCTACTGTCCAGAAATGGTTCAACGAGTTTTACGATACGTTAGGGGTCATGCGGGATGCCCACAATGCTCCAGCAAAGGTCGCTCTGCTCTTCATGGTGTTTTCCCTAGCGAGAGTGTATATGACCGATAATGACAGGCCTGGGCCTTCAGACCTCAGGTCTGTGACCGTTGCAGTTCGACTGTTTGGAAAGATCGCTGAATTGAAGAAACTAGTACCCGATATTATCTGGCCGCTGAACACCAGCTTGCTAAAGAGAAGGGCTCCATACGCCTCACCAGTGTTCAAGCACGTCTGACTCAATGCTATTACCTTCTGAGTCAGTCTCGCATTAATCACTGTTGGAGTCTGTTTGGCACTGTATCACACCTGGCATTGGCCATCGGGCTCAACACGAACAGATGTCCCGATATATCCGGCGGTATGGACCTTATCGAAGTCGAATGCCGCCGCCGAACCTTTTGGTGTGCTTACACGCTAGATACCTACTTAAGTGCAGCCTTGGGTAGGCCCCGATCATTTCACGACGAAGACATCAACACAGAACTCCCAACATGTGTCGAGGATCAAGACATAACAGCCAGTCACATTGGATCACACACTCCTACAAGCGGCCCATCAGCCATGTTGGCTCCACTCGCGCATATGAAGTGAGTATTGTCCCCGGGACTCAAGCGATCTCTAGTAGATAACAAGCCAGGCTTGCTCGGATTATCGGTACGATATTGCGCAATCTATACTCCATTCAGCCCGTATCAGAGAGTCGCCGGGCTGCCGCGGTCAAAACCATCTCGAAGGACCTGACTGAATGGCGAGCGGAGTTGGCGTGGTTCCTGGATGCCCACCTTTTCAGCACATCGCTCCTCATACCTATATTTCAGCGCCAACGCAATGTTCTCAACCTCACATATTGGCAGGCTATAATTCTCACTCATCGGCCGTTTGTTTTGCGCAACTTTGGCCGACTCTCACAGCAAGATCAGACTTCCTTTGCGTATAAAAGCCCACAGGCTGAGCAAAGCGTAAAGCAATGCCTACATGCGGCGATGAAGACGGTGGAAATAATGGACGATATCTCCCAAAATCGTCAACTTTTTCACGCCCTCTGGGTTAGTCTGAGCTCAATGCTTTATCTCATATGTACTGACTGCAGCCAGATTACATCGTATTTCGCATTCAATGCGACTGTCATGCTCTACATCTACGTGATACAGAAGCGGGCCTTCCCTCCAGAGGTCTACAGTAGCTACCTTTCCGCCGCTACTCGTTGCCAGTCACATCTCTCAGGCATTGCCGAACAGGGCTCGCTATCAGAGCGGTACTGTCTCGTCTTGGAGGAACTACGCGTTGAAGCTACACGCCAGACAAATTATATGACGTGGTCTGAGAACAGTGTGGAAAATATATACAATCAAGCCCAAGACCAAACAGCATCTAAGGCTAATCGCCTCAGGTCTTCAAATGATTCCACTGACACCACAGAGGGGCCTATGATGGACCTCTTCAGTACTGTACCGGGACTTTCCCTCGATGATTGTGCAGATTGGGGTCAATTCACCACAATGGTCTCTTCGGGCCTGGGGAACATTGATGTTTCCATTAATGAAGATCTGTTCAGGCAATGAAAATACGCAACGCGACCCGGATTACCCCCTTGTGTACATTAAACAAGCATAATTTTATGCTCTTTGAAACACTTTCTGAATGGCCAGTAAGTAGATGGCTAAAATTTCGACACTGGTGTGTGATAGAAAATTGCATGATAACAAAAAGCCCCTCTGGATGTGTTTATTGGTGAAACCACACACTATTTGCTTGCTTCTATCAGTTCACTAAGGGTATTGGTCCCTTCTGAGACATGGCTTGAGTGGAAATTAAGGGTCCATGATTGGGTGGGGGAACAACAACCCCCAGGCAGATACGCGAACTGCCTAGGCAGGCCACCGCTCTCAACTAAATCTGTAGATGCATTTAGGACGCAGAGAATCCAGGAAAATGAAAGACGACGTTACTAGAACCAACATTCTCACTCGAAATTCTCACTTGGTCCAATTCTCATAACAATGTTTGGCTTTTTCGAATCACCAGAACCCAAGCAGACGATGCCTCCTAGCGCTCTCCAGGTGGCATGCGACACTGCGGACCTGGATGCTGTCAGGCAGTTGGCCGCGGTTCTTCTCCGGTGGGGGCATTATCCAACCTTGGCTAAACATGCAAACCCTCGACCTCGAGCGCCGAGATCATCGCGGGAGAACTCTATTCCTGGCCGCAGCGAGTTGCGATGTGGGAACTCACTCATACGCGTATACCGTTCCCATGTTGCCCTTCCGGGGTGGGCGCTTCCTACCATTTGCCATGGATTGAAGGTGACACCACCCGTGCTATGGCTTTATATGATCGGGGCGCGGATCTGAGTGCGGTGGACAACCAGGGAAACAACGTGCTCCATATCCTGGCCGGTAAAACCCATCAAGATATAAATGCGGTGGCAGCCCTCCAGAGGACTGTTACGGAGTTTCTTAAGACCGCTCCCTCTTTAGTGTCTCAGCGAAATTCGCTCGGAGACACACCGCTGAGCATAGCAGAGTCCAAGGAGGTCAAATGGGCAATAGAAATCATGCAGGCTGGTGTAGCCAGGCCTGTCACGAATTTTACGAAAACGCCACTTGATCGAGACGCAGAGTAGGTCATTACCAATAGCACTGTGGTTGAGGACATGGCAGTACGTGAGAGCATTCGAATGATAGGGAGATTTGACGGGTGCGCCGGTCAGAATAGCTTATAGTTTTGTTGTTCAATCTGTTACAGACATAACGAAACCGTCGAACTATTAATAATTCAAAAAGAGTCCCTTTACGTGCATGATCTGTGATATCTTTGTATTCGGTACTCTGCGGAAGTGCGGAGGGGCCGAAGGTTCCGGCTGTGTGGAACCAGATCCGTTGCAACAAATCTAAGCGGTGATTCTGGTTGAATAGCGTCATACCAAATAGCTACTAGCTTCCTGAGAAGGTCAGCCGATGGCATCTAAATAGATGTACGATTAGGATGAGTTGGCAAAATTAGACATATTATATTATAGTGCTTGTCGTACAAGCAAACATCCTCATCCAATGTCACCCACTCGCTGACCTTGGTGATGGGCCAGCTGCATTAATTTAGAGATAACCGTGAACAGGTTCAAATCAGAATAAGCCGATAGTCACGTCTCCCTGGATCACCGCGTGCAACTCCAGAGCCACATCTGCCCTCAAGTCCAAATTGATTCGGACGTTGATGCTTGAGTCTTTTTGAGGCGGTTTTTTCGTGCCCGCTGTGAGGGAAGTCACACCACGATCACCCCATGGAGGAGTAGGCAGGTCCTCAGTAGGTATGGGGCTCTCAGATTCAACTCCCTTCGCGGCGTTGGCAACCGGCTTCGTGACTTCGCTACCAGGAGAGGTCAGCCTAGGCCTATAGAAGATTGGCCAGTCGAGGCCAGGGGCGCCTGGTATGTATGGAAGGGAACTCTTACTCCATGAGGCTTTTATAGGGCTCCGAAGTGATCTGAAAGGCAGTGGTAGTGGGATACGCGCAGTCCTATGGTCTGGGTTGCGCGTTGTAGGGCTCGCCGTCTAAGAAATATGGCAGCTGTCGGTCCACTTCCTCCGCCGGATTACATCACGACCCCGAAGACGACAAAGGTTCGAATTTGAACCATAGTTAACTTGACTCGATGATATCAGAGACACAAAGTACCTAATTGACTTCTAGTACACCCGGAGATAATTACGGTTGCAGACAACACCCGATCATGAGGACTCTGGCTCAAGTTGGTACCATACCTCAACAGGTCGCCCTAGACCATCCAAAGAGGAAAGGAGCTACCGAATCCAGATGACAAATTTCAAGCTGGCAGAATCACATATACATAACACGTACAGTAATATGGTGATTGGCGGCTATCAGAGTGTGCAAAAAATCACATAAATTTCCCTCCGCCTCGCCTAGGTGCTTCTATCCAGCTCCCCTAGCAATGCACACGCCGCCACAATGCGGAAGCTGCAGAAACCAGAGTATGCATTATAGCGTCGATGCAAATCAGCCCTCTCATCTTGCCTCACAGGAAGACGAAGGCATGCGAGGCACAAGTCCTGGTCACCCTGATGTATCAAATCCGTCATCCAACTAGACACTCGGTCAAACTCATCGTTCAGTTTCGAGGCACAGTCGCGTTGCCGGCGACTCTGTACACCCGTCTTCGTGATGATAATACCAGTCACTACCTCAAGCTCGCTTATCGGTCGGGTAGGGTGCTCCGAGTAGCCGTTCATTACCGCCATGATATCGTCGTTGTAACTGGTATACTATTAATGAGAATCCGCATGGTGTGCGCTCCTGACTCACGCTGAACGAAGGCGCAGCGCCTCATCAGCTATGCAGGTGTCGGGGTGGCCCAAGCTGTGCCTACTGGTCAAGTAAGATACAAATCGTGTCCAGAATGAGTCTTCGTCAGGTGAAGGGCCAGTATCAATATGCTCATGCCAGATTTTCTTCTCGTTGATCGCTCGGTAAAGCTTTCCAAGGATCCTGTCTGACTTGTGATACAGTATGTGCGGCGGGCCGTCCTCATCATAAGCTGCATGAGAAGATAATTCGGTGATCATGATCTTGGATTTGTCGTACACTTGTGCAAGGGGACCTGGGGCCATGCTATTCTGTGTCAGTATTGACCTGAACAGCGGGATGCGAAGGGAAAGTATACAAGTCGGGCCTGAACCGTCCAGCGCCGGGGATCTTTGCCATATCAACAGGAACCCCAGTTTTGGAATAGTCAACAGCTGTGGAGTGCAACTCCGCGAGCTCTTTACATCCACTAGAGTGGGTTCCATCAGGCTCTTGATCAGCTAGAATCATGTGCCGCATAGCTATGATGCCGACGCAATCCGTCTTCATAAATTCCATAAAGAAATAGGCCATATCCTTCGTAGTAACGGCTCGACCAATATCGCGTGGCACGAGCCGAGAATAGTTCACGGGCGATGATGTGTACACCGCGACGATTGGGTCCCAGATAACACGATAGAGGTCCCCATCGAGGTCACCTTCACTTAGTTGGCTAGGTAAGTCTCTTTCACCTTGCTGACTGAAGATGATACAGTTCTTTTGCCTTGCTACCCGTGGTCGGGCCGTGGAACAACATTGCGAGCAACTTGAATGTCCCCATCATACAAGGCTGGGGAACGTGTTATCAACACAGGTCCTGGGCATGGAGGCGCAGCATACAGGCCGGAGAGCGTGTCAAAGCTTATAAAAACTTCATCCGCCCTCAGATAGCCAGTCTCATCGATGATTCCGTAGAGAGTCATGCCCTGGGGAACAGGGATGCGGGTCTTGTGCTTGAGAAGCCGCAGTTCTCGGAGAATCATGGCTTCCACTATAGAACGAAGAAAAGGTTCCTCTCTGTAGTCCAAATCCATCCACAAACACCGGTGAAACAGCTTATACAAGCCAATGGAGTCCGCAATCTTTGCGTCCTTGAGAAATGTGGCGGTCTTGTCGATACTTGAAGTAATGAGTTGCAACTGCCTCAGACGAGCGATCTGTAAGCCAAAAAACCAGTCGCCTGAGACCCCAATATCTTCTAGAATCTTGACAATTTGCCTGTTGAGGACGATCGGATAAGGCTCCGATGCCATGTTACAAATTCCAAGGTCGCGCATATCATCCGTACTGAACTTCAGCATCGAAGGCCGAATTCGTATAACCGAGCCCTTGAGGCGGCTATCTAAGGAGAGCATCCCCTTGACACCCCCCAGCCTAACTTGAAAGCAAGTCGGAGTGCCTTTCTTCTTGGGGATACCTTTCCAAATTCGTTCAACAACTTCCAGCGATATTGTCCCGATGCCGTCGCTGAAAACGGTGACCCGTCCGATGATGTGATGTCCTCGATATGCTCCACCACAATTTCCTGCAATGGTAGGGTGAAGGGCTTTTCAGTAAAGGCCTGTCCAATTCGAGCAGCACATCTTGCTGGCGAGGTAATACCAGAGAAGTTTCCGAGGGCCTTGATGATCGAGGAGGATGTCTGTAATGACCCATCGCTGCCAATGAAGGGAGACGAGAACTTCACACGTTAGCACGGATAGCCTATGGAGTACGTGGTGACATAAAGCAAAAGCTTACCCAGACTGAGTGCGATCTGAGCGAGGAATGAGAAAACCCCAGGAATGTGTATGTTCTCCCACCAATCTGGATTCCACGTGTCAACACGGTTCTAAGCCGCTTGAAGATCTGCTCATAATCATGCTTGGGATTTAAGAAGAGATCGCTCCCTCTTTCGTCGCAAAACTGTACACGAATAAAATAATCATGCTGATGAGGGAACTTTCGTAAAACCCGATTCTGAGGTTCGCTCTCTGGTCCGTGGAATGTGATTCCGGTAGGGGAGATAGACACACGGTGCATCAACACATAGTCCGAGGACAGGTCTGCGGGAGCTGGTTTCTGATTTGCAAAGCGCATTTTCACTTCTTCGTCCAACGGTATCGTGGCGAGTAGGGAGTCTGGTTGGAAATCTGCGGGATTGTCCAACGGTAGAGCCCAGTGGACTGTATTGAAAAGACTTCGAACTGCATCGAATGATATCGGAGCCAGTCCGCGTTGTCTGCGGTCTTGACAAATGGTGCACAGCTTGCTACCTAGTTCCTGAACGATGGCCGGGTGAAGATAGGCATTGTAAACAAGTGCCTGAAGTTGATAGAGGATGCCAAATGGAAGATCGCCCTTTCTTGTCCACTCTAAGAGTTGGTCGAGGAGGCTCTGAGGATCGCTGCGAAAGCCACGGGGGAGAGGATATGCCTGTTTCGGGATAACATCGTGGTAGAATACTGACAGATCAGACTCCTTCAGGCGCACCATACAGCGTATAACGTCAATGGCTGGAGCACGAAATTGGTAAACTAGACATTGTCCGATGATGGCCGCATGCTCGTCGCTAAGAGCCGGTAGCCTGAAATGGGCGATCCCACTTTTTTCCAGGCTCAAAAGGGGGAATCCGTACGAGATATCCATCCTTGGTCGTGAGCTTGAAGTTTCTCCCTTTGAGGATGAAAACTCCCTTCTGTGACCAGGCGACCTCTGGCGTATAGTCTAGCTGGTCTCCATTGAAGCTGCAGTATCCACAGCTGAACACATCAATATCCAGCTGAAATGTTGGCTGTTGGTCCCGCTCCTGGGTATGATATCCTCTCCGTTGTTCAGCACTGCATTGTAATGCTCTGAGGGTGAATTCCTGGCTTTTGCGGTTGCTAGGCTTGCAGAAGACCTCAGTCCCCATGAGATGCAGATGAGCTCGGAAACGGGATTGACGTCGAGCAGATGAGACTTCTTGTTCCCCGTGAACAGCCAGAAACCTCTCGGCATCAGGTTTGTATAGGAATGCGATATGTGCGAAGGACTTTCTTCTTGGCTTCAGGCAGATGAAGTCGACGAGACATAGCTCCCTCATGAATGGGGTCAACTGAGCCTCGAGCGCCTCTTGGGAGAGATCAGAAGGCAGGTTTCGAAGGAATACCTCCATTTTACCAGCAACGATGTTCGAGTAAGAATATCATAACAGGTAGATCGCAACGATGAAGGAGTGGGAACTGAGGGGATGTTGGAAGAGATGAGGTTGAGGAAAACATAAAGAGAGAAAATCCACGTGAGAAGTTTTTTTATGTGTACCTAGTGAATGAGGGCAGCGTTCCACCGCCACCACTAGCTGAATCTCACGCAAACGTACTGGCTCAAAAAGAAAGGTGTGACCTCTGATCTATCTAGCCTATCCAATAATCGCTGTTTGTTTCTCTACAATTGGATATATCCACTCTCCCTGAGCAAGGCTGGATGACGGCGCATACAAACGAACTGAAACCCAGGTCTCAAATTAGGCAGAGCCAAGATTCATCAGGGCGTGGTAAAGACTTACAGGTGATTGAGAACGTCCCTCCCCCAGAAGGGGCCGGTAGCCAGCTACTGTATGTTAGAATTCTGACTCAAGGAGCAGGGTTGCAATGGGATGTAGCTCACTTCGATGTCCAGTTTGTTGGAGGGGCGACATCTGCCGGTTGAACAAGCACCTGGAAATTCTGATCAGGAGACTGTGCTCCGTACACGAGGGAACCATCAGGATAGGTCAACCCGGACCGGTCTCCTACAGCATAGCGATCCAACGGGTTGGCGATGAGGTACTGTTGAGCGTTGTATCCAGTCAGACTCCAAAAACCCGTCTCCTCGAGCGGTGGTTTGCTTTGGAATGTCAACATATACACCTCATCGTCCCCTAGCGTTAACGTCGCACTCCTGTCGTTCGACGGATCCTGATAGGAGGGGTAGATGGCCTCCCCAGACGTCAGCGCCAGATATCCCGTGTAAGCCACGTAGTATCGCATCTGATAATCGGTTCCATAGTCTCCTTGAGCCGAGGGAGTCATTGCCACCCAGCCATGCCCAAGGTTCATGCTATTCTGCGGTGTCTTGGCGTGTTTGAACACTGCGGCTTCAGCTTTCTGCGCAAGTGCAGTCAAATTGCCCTGGGTCGGCGTATACTGCCCATTGTTGATTCCAGCCTTTCGGAGCATCCGTTCCACATGGGGTCTGTCGGAGATGTTTCGCGGGGGGCTGAATGGCGAAATGCGAGCGGTCATCTGCATAATTCTGGTCGGGATATCGGCAGACAGCGAATCATTGAGGATACTGGTGGTCAGTTTCGGGGCATGCGCGCTATTACCATGTCTCAGAGTTCCCACAGGATATAGGGCGGTCTGGTTTTGAATCCTGTGAACGAGCTGAAGATCCGTGCTATTGTCCTTCACGAGCAAACGACCCACGAATGTCCCATAAGGAGTCGGGGCATTGACAATTCCCTGATATCCATCGCAAGCGGGATCCTTTGTGATAGAGCGGGCGGTGTTCTTGCAGATCTGGATGACTGGCGCATGCTTGGGAGCAGCTCCGTATCGAATGCGATATTTTCCAGGCCGGTTGTGTCCAACACTTCCTAGGTTGGCGTAGTTATTGCCGTATCTGATGAAGGATGAATATGAATGTCAGGTAGAAGGAGGGATCAGTCTCACACGTCATAGAAGGGGAACACCCAGTATCGGTCGGTGATGTTCGGGACTTCGATCACAAGATCACTCGCAGACAAATCAAAGATGGCCAGTGAATAGAGTGTATCCACATTCGGGCGAACGACATCTTGAAAGTCAGCAGTGGAGAGTCGTCTCATGTGTTGCAAATTGTTTGTTCCGGATTTCGAGATGACTGGCAAGGCAAACTTGGCATATGGAATTAAAGGGTAGCCGTACTGTGGTGTCTCAGTCAGCGCGGATATGCCGTCAAATTTCTACAGGGTCTTTACGGTTAACGCAAATTCCGTTGCCTGGTCTGCAGAGGCCGTAGGGGCGGAGAGCGGGATGGCTGAAGCTAACGGGATGAAGCCCGCTGTACAGAGCGTGATGACAGATGGAATGCGCATCTTGTAGCAAAGGCAGTGTTGTGTAGCATGATGTTTGTTTACTCCCTACGCGACGTGATATTTATCAACACATATACAAATGCGGAGATGCACGGGGCGCTGTGTACCCCTCCAGGTATGTGAAGTATAGAGTACCAAATGGTACCTGATGGATATCGTAGCCGACATTGTGCCTCGGTCTGTCAGGATCGAATGGCTACCAAACAGGTAAGTCAACAACCGGTGCAGATGAGGAGAGTCATAGATGAGACGTAACTTCCCGTCCGTCTCCACTGCGGTTGGGAAAGTAACATTACTTAGCATATGGCCTTCGCAATTGGTTCGAATGACCCCTCAGTGGAATCTAAAGGAGACGCTTTATCGACGGTCGTAACCGGTGGCACAGGATTCGCCATCAGTCCAGCCAGGGCGGGGAAATCCTTGGCTCTCTCTTCGAGGTCCCTGATCTTCATCGGGTCCAGCCGATGGATTGTGATCATTCCAGGAAATCAGACGACGGCCAAGGAGTGTCTGCCGGTACTAGGGTCTGTCAATTGGTTTCGCTATACATTAAGGACAATGAAGTTCAACGTTGTTTGGTATATACCTAACCTAGGTCATAGAAGCCGATCACTAAAGGGCCTGATATAAAGGCAATGTGGCAAAGAAGGTTGAGGATATTTTAGCGGGATGTTTTTGCTTTGGCTGGTTAGTAGAGGGCTATGGCATTTGGTTTAGGAAATTCGCGGGTGACCTGCAGTCCTTTCATGCAAACGGCCATGTCAATACAATCAATTTGTTACTCAGTCAGGAGGGAGTCAACGCAAACCGGACTGATCATCAGGGTCGAGGACCTCTGGCTTGGGCCGCTGCAAATGGTCACATAGACGCTGTACTGGCTCTGCTAGAGGGCACAAAACGCCTTGACGGAAATGCAGTGGCCTCGGATAATTACAAGAACGATCCTGAGAACAGTTTAGTGTATCAGGCAGCACAGAACGGGAAAGAAGGAACATTGCGCATCCTGGTCGCGAAAGAACTACAGCTTCCGGAGAAGCTGCCATGGGCTCGGTTCTACCTGCACAAGGCTGCGCAGCAAGGGTGGTCTATCCTTGTGAGGATCCTCATTGATCGCAACGTCCCAGTAGACCTGGGTAACCCTGGCAATGATGATCGAACGCCCCTCTGCGTCGCTGCGGAGAACGGGCAACCAGAGGCCGTGGCGACTCACTTGAGGGCTGGGGCGGCACACAGCCACCAGACTACCATGACTCGCGATACTCCCCTCGGCTTGGCCACGCGGTCTGGCCATGGGGATATAGTGAGATTGCTCCTCAGCGCCGGGGCCAGTGTCCACCTCGCAAATGCCAAGGGTGAAGCACCGACGGATTTGGCAGCCAGAGCTCCTTCACATGGTCGCCGCTGTAGAGAAGGCCGGCAGGCTCGCTGCAGCAGAGATCCCGCATCTCCTCCCTAGTATTGACCACGAATTCAGGTCGACCGTCATTGATTTTGTCCCTGTAGCGGGAGCGTTGGTGCCCTTTGCCGCAGAGGTTGCCGTTGATGAACTTTTGAAGAATCCGTGGGCCCCTATGACTGCACATGAAAGTGATTTCATTTCGTTTCGATGGGTGCACCTTCCGGCTAATAACGTGAGTATAGCCTTTTTTTTTTTTTTTCACAAGGCTGACGATTGCTAGATGAGATGGGTTGAGGCAAGACCATCCCATACGTGCGTCATATTGACCTAACAAGCCACGACTTTTGATGGCCAGACTTTACGGCAATTGCGCCTCTGCCTATCGAGTCCTCAAATCTGAGAGATGGGTTGATCGACAGCACGACGGCACCAAGGACGTGCACTATGCCCGATTCATGAGGCCTCATTGCCAGGCAATTTCCTAGTGCCTCGCTCTGTAGGTTACTGTGCTACAATCTACACCATGGATCCCAGCTGATGCGTTTGGCAGGGGCTCTAGATGCGGCCGAGGCGAACTACGATACCGACCTAGTGCTTTTTGTAATCTCTACTCCCTGAGTCACGGTCTGTGCAAGTGCTTACATATACGCAGATGCCGTTCGTCCACTGGGACGTTGAAGAGACACACAAACGACGAGAAACTATCGTCAACGCCAAGTTACAGCGGCGGAGGGCAAACCATACGCTGACTTCCGACCAAAAGCTATTAGAAGCATACGTTACGGATGATCATCCCCTCCATATTCGGCGCACTCTAGATCAGTACTACTATCACACTCTCGATGACACTGCAATAAGAGACCAAGATCAGGTTCTCGGGTGTTATCAGGCGAGGAGCAATATCCAGCCAAGGATACTCACTATGGTTGATCAGCTGTGGCTCTGGGTCCTTAAGGGCGAACAGGGCAAGGCTGACACTATCGTTAGCTGCTTTCCGGTTCTCGATTCGGCGTATCCGGATCCGCGCGGAGTAACAAACATACTAGGACACGTCAAGTTGCGGCTGCTCGATGAGCCCTATCTAGTGCAGACCAGTTACGGCCTTCCAGGCTTGATCACCGCTACATGTTCCAGGGTCTATCTTGACCGAGCAAGAACACTGAACTTTGGGACCACACGATCGACTCTGCAGTTCGCGTGGATATACGAGACCGAGATCAGTGATATAGTAGGATCTCCCCCACATGGTAATTCCTGCCCTTTGATTGATCGCATTTAGATTCAAGAAGAAGGTGTTCTGTTCGGCCAATTTGGGCGCCTGAGCAAAAAGAGCCTTGCGGACATAAGTCGCGAGATCGTTCTGGTCTCTCAAGTCAAATAGATTCTGGACGAACTGAAGATTATGGCTATGCTGTTCAATGTCCAATTGAACGTGATCAAAGCCATGGACAATGTCGTCAAGTCTATCCTCTTATCCGATAGCGGGCACCCTGACTTGGAACGCAAGAGAGCCAAGTTTCGCGCGAACGATAGTGTAAGCGGAGAGAATAACGCAGATGGCGACGCAGGCGGAATCGTGGACTATGAAGACACCTACTGCTCAACGAGCAACGGCCATCTGGGGAGCCCGCAACGACCCAGATGACTTTAGCTTGCCGCTGGCCATGGTCAATGCTATCATCGACGAGATGGCCACCATGGTACACCGTGCAGAGGGGGCTAGTCAGTCGGTATTTGCTACCTTGTTCTTTACCTAGTCATGCTCTTTATCTTTCTGAACCGCGCTAAATCTTACTTTACAGCTCAACTTCCTCATAGGCCTAAAACTGAAGCAAAACAGCGTCATGGACACCCAGGAGTCACTGAAAATGGCTCAGGAGGCTACGAGACAAGGCCGTATCGTATTAATCTTTACCCTGACGACGATCGTACTCGTAGGATCCTCTTAACCCTTGTGGTTGAGTAGCAAATGTCTAACCTACCGCAGCTCCCTCTCTCCTTCATGACTTCCTTTTTCACCCTCAACATAGGTCAATTTCGAACTAATGCCGAGGGCCAGCTTGAATTGGGCTATGTGTCGTACATTATTTGTAAGTCTTTCGTTCCGCTTTCGAGCGCTGAATGCTTACTACGAGAGAAACGTGCAGT
Organism: Aspergillus aff. floccosus IMV 01167; assembly: GCA_001931935.1. Taxonomy (NCBI): domain Eukaryota; kingdom Fungi; phylum Ascomycota; class Eurotiomycetes; order Eurotiales; family Aspergillaceae; genus Aspergillus; species Aspergillus aff. floccosus IMV 01167. Next base: position 10,053 of record MSJE01000238.1, on the reverse strand, counting down.
CCCGATATCCAGCCTCATATCGGCTGCTCTCATCTGGACAGTGGTCAGATTCCAGTAAGTCGAGGCGCTCTGGACCTGGGTGACCCGGTATCTAGAGACGATATGGAGGCGGGTACTCGACCTGATACCGCATGCCACAAACACGCCCGGGCCCGGTCAGACTGGTTACATCCCTACTGGACTGCCAGGGTCCAAACCAGCAGAGGATGAAGACTTGGAGGGTCAACACGGTAGCCCTTCTCCAAGTGTCGGAGTAACAGGCTTTCAGTTGCACAAGTGAGGATATGCATATCACATGCCATTATCAGTCAAATTGGGCATAGCATTGGGCGTACATAGCCGTTTGGAATCAAGTTAAACTTTGCTACTGGGCCCTTCAGGAGCCTACTTTTGCCTCAAGCAAACCTGTAATGACATGCCTCGCCAAATAAGTATCCCTGCACTTGTAATCCACCTTGCCAACCCTCTCACGCTGGGATGCGTCTTCGATTCCTCAACTATAGTGACTAAGTAGACTGAAAAAACTTTTATTAACGCGAACCTAAGCGTCGCCGCTGCATCGATAGGTAATATAGACCTCGACTAGCGGTTTAATGAAATGGCGACTACAATGACGGATTATCTGCGGTATGGGCAGAATGCGCGATTAGCATACGGCGAAAATATCCTTAACTATCACAACTATCTATCAGCGCGGCCCTGTATCCTGCTATATACAGTGGTAGATAGATGTAAACCACCTCATCGAAGCTTGACACTGGTGGCATTGAAAGCTGCCGGGGGATGGTTAATACTCCCGGTGTCGTTAAAGGTACATGTCCGACAAAAGTCCACCGGTGGTGTCTCCAGCACAGTGCCATTGGCAAAGATGACCCCCGAGAAGGTACTGAACCCAGTCCCTCGGTCCCCTCCCACTGAAAGCATCATCCACGAATTGGTGGAGGCTTGCTGGACGAGCGGATTCTGGCCTCCGTTGACATCGCAATTCTGGCTCACCATGTACAGGTTCAGCCCAACAGTCAATGTCTGCATCATGGGATTGTAGTTATCGGCGCTGAGATCGCTCACGTGGAAGAGTCCAACCGCGTCATGCAGGATCACCGTGGGAAACCTGTCGGGGGAGATGGCATTCATGCCGTAGTGATACAGCGCCGGGTTGGTCTCCTGGTTGGCGATCAGCTGCAGTGTTGGGGGCGGGATGGTGACTGCCACTGCATGATGTAGTAGGAATCGCCCGTTCCCCCATTACGGGCAATGCCGTTCATGTGGGCGATCTGCTTGTCGGCGTTATCTTGCGTGTGCTGCTCCTGTGCCCAATAGTCGTCGCGGTCAAACGTGGTTGTATTGTAGATTTTGGACTCCGCGCGGCCCCGAGGGATCCCAGTGTTCAATTTGCCATCGATGATAATGAGCACACATCCCTTGCCGTCATTTGCATCGAGAAAGGTATGCAGCGGTTGCCGATTGAACTTCCCACCGTCGCTCGGTGTCGGGCAGCGGTTGTTGATCCCCTCGAGCTTGTCGTAAAAGGAGTTGGTGAGCGAGATGTCCCAGTACCGATCCGCCGTTGTGAGGTGCCCATTGTCCAGGTTGGTCAGGTATCTCACCCACCAGATAATGACCTCCCCGGGATAGTCCGTGGTAAATCGATTGACCCCCGCAATCAGGTCGTCGAGAGACTCCCCCGTCGCCCCCAGAGGCGCGGCATCAGTTTCCTCGTTGACATGCGCGGCCCAAAAGCTGGGAAGCCCGTCGACGCTGACAATCCTCATGTCAAAGTACCGCACACCGACCAGCAGCTGGTTGTAGTGGTCCAGGCTCTGGGTCTCGGTTGTGGAGGCAGTGCCGAGTCCGCTCCACCCCGAGTCTGTGATGCTGCTCATGCCGGCGTCGTGCGAACCCGGTACAACGACGTGCCGCAGCTCGCGATCCTTGATGATGGCATACATGCGGTTCATCCAGTCGGCGTTGTTGAGTTGCAGCGAGGTGACATAGCCGTACTCCTCACTGCCGGTGATGACTAGGGCCACGCTGACCCGCTCACCAGGGAATCCGAGCTCGCGCCAGCCCAGGCCCATGCCGCCGAGGTCAAAGACCACGCGGCGCTCATAACTGTCCGGGATATGGGTGGTAACGTGCACGGAAAAGGTCTTGTCGGTGTTCTCGAGGTGATAGTAGGCGTACCCGTTGGTGTCTACAAAGCTGCCCACATCGAGTCCCAGATCGTACGTGATGTTGTTCTTCAACGCCCGGCCCGAGGGCACGTCGCCAAACTCCCAGGTCGAGAACTGGTAGGGGTCGGGGCCCGCCGTGTGGATGAACTTGTAGGGAGTTAAATTGACAATCGTCACAGCCTGCTGACCGTCTGTGTCGTCGGCGTGATCTAGCACGGTACCGTCATTGGACCATAGCGTAATTTCCCCCGGCGGCACATATTCACTGCTAAATGTACGGGTAGCATTGGAACACTGGCCATCTCCCCCGTTGCCAGGGTTGGGCGCCGCGCCAATGGATGGCACCTCATATAGTGAGATGTGCGCCCAACTCGGGTGGCTCGAGACCGCGAGGTTTGCTGCAGATGCAATTGTCGTCCCGTCCGGAGAGACGATGATATTCTTCGCGCCGATCCCAATGACATGTTGTAAGCGATTGTTATCGTAGTTGCTGTCGAGAAACCACAGCGCCTTCTGGCAAGCATGGTCGTCGATGCAGTCTTGCGTGTACGTGCTGAACCAAGAGTACGTGCCCGCAGATCCGATATGGACATTTTGGCAGTTTTTCATGATGACAGCCCACGAGTCGTCGCAGCCGTCCGCATCGCTGCCATCGCACCCGTAATTGGGATCGCTGTCAACGGTGCCGACCACCTGGTCGAATGGTGCAGGGGGCTTCGGCGTCGGCTGGTAGTAAGGTGATTCAGTCTGCAGGAACGTGGTGAAGATGTTTTGGGCGCCATGGAAGTTGTACTGGTAGAAGACGCTATGCTCTGACGCTGTCCCGTACAGCCATGTGGCCTTTTGGCTTTCAATCAGCATGCCCCGTGCACTATACACGGAGAGCTGTTCCATGTTGTTCAATGGGTCATCGAGCAACGGATCGTCAATCATGTGGTCGGCCACCCAAAGCCACATGTTGTCAAAGTAGCCCGAAGCCTTCTTGGTGATGTGTAGGAGCATGCTAGCCACCTGGCATGAAGATGGATTGGTTCCACTGGTGATCGGAGGACACTCCGTCGGCGTCAAGTCTGTCCCCGTTGCACCCCCCAGCCGTACGTGGACATCCCAAAGCGCGGCCGAGCCTGCGCTTTCGGCGGCGACGTTCCACTCCATCAGGATCACTCCCGGGGTCGGGCCTTTGCTTGTCAAGATGAGATCTTGTATCTCGACATTGCCGACCTCCCCCTCGTTACCGATCTTGAGCATGACCGCGGGCCTGCTGGCATCGCCGAAGTAGCTGCCTGATGCTGCAAACTGCGACCAGGTCTCGCCGACGACTTTCGCATTCTTGGGAACCGTAACGGTGCCTTTGATGATGTAGGTGCCGGCATCTACCAAGATAATCTTGCTGCCATCGCCATATTTATTGAAGGCATTCTGAACGGCGGCTGTGTCGTCAGTGGAGCCGTCGCCAGTAGCACCTTCATCCTTGAGATGAACAAAGTCTGCTGCAGTTTTGCCAGCGTACTGGTTCCTGGGACGTTCAAAGTAGGGAGCCACCTTTAGTCCAGCGACGGATGGTCCCAGGAGAGTGGGTTCTCGGTCATAGTCCATAGGCCCGTTGGTCCAGGACCGTTTATTTTCCTTGTACGTTGCGCCCATCACATACTGGTTGTTGAATCAGCAACGATTGTGACCTGCATGGGGGCAGCTTAGGGTAGAAACATACGCTCTTGTGATATCCGGAAACGAGGATCATGTTGTCACTCCAATGGTCTTTAATCGGACGATCCAGCTGGACATTATCCAAAACCAACCCGGTGAATCCCGAATCTACTACATCAACTGGGACGGCCATCTCAATCGCATAAGACCCGGTATCTGAGAAGACTGAGTCTATAATGGTCACCGAACCTGGGATCTGCCCGTTGGCGTCGTTGTATAGTCGAAATCCAACTTTAGCGTTCTTGACCGTGATGCTTTTCCACACCCAACCCCAGTCCCAGATGACTTCGACAGCAGTATTGCAGCCATTGAAGGTCAACCGCGCGGCACTAAACTGTTGACTGCCTCCATCTGCGAGCCGTCAGTAGCCTTGAGGAAAACCACAAACCAGGTCACTTACAAATTCCAAAGTTGCCGCCGGTGAAAGTGATGTCTGACATGACGCCGCCGCTACCATTCTCCGCGTACATGCCTTGCTGAGTCTGTAAGGTAAACAGTCAGCCCGCTGCATTTTACGAAGTGCCAGTGAACTGAAGAACTCAATACCTACCGTGGCAGAATCTGCGATGATCTCAACATTCTCAATTGTCGTCGCCTGGGCCACCTGATAGTGGAGTGCAGCCACATAGGCATCCGGACTGGTTGCCGTGATATCGACCTTCAAATTGCGAATCTGGCTATAAAACCGCGAAGTGTTGATATACCACTCCAGCGCATTGCCGTCGGGCCCGTCTCCACCGTTCTCAACGTAGACGTCCGTGGACAAGACTCCGAGACCGACAAAGCTCGAGGCGGCTCGGATGGTTGGCCAGCTATTTGCATCACCAATGATCTGAGTGCCGAAGTAAATGCTAATCGAGCTGGACACCAGGTACGTTCCGGGTGGGAAATATACAATGGCATTTTTGGTAGTGGCACCATTGCAAGCCGCGCCACATCGCTTGCCGTCATCGATGGCCTTTTGGATTGCAGCCGTAGAATCCTACCATTGTTAGTCCCATCGTCTAGGCTTTGCTTTCGTTAGGAGTACTGACCCTTTGACCTGTGGGATCAGCCCCATAGTCGTTGACAACATGCCGAAAGACCTACAGGTTGCATCATGTCAGTATAGTTATTGAGAAGATTGACTGCGCGGGTGTAGGCACCTTGTAATTAGGATCATCTCCCCACGGGACGGCACCCTTTCGCGCGATCCCCTCCATCCAGAACGTTCCCGCCCTCCGGGATAACTTGGTGTAGTTTCCGGTCGAGACACCTGTCTCGAGCTCGGCCACCAGCGCTGCCGCGCGGGCAATCTGGTCGGTGATATTGAGTAGAGGCGGCGGTGCAGCCACGTCGTCACGCTTGCCTATCTTTGTTCCCGGCTTGATAGAGTAGTTATTGCGTGACGGGCGGGCGAGACGGGCTTTATTCCGCTTGGTCATTTCTGCAACGGCCTCTCTGACTATCTGACGGGCGGTTGCAATCTCGCTCGAGGTCGCGTTGTGTGCCGCCACATTTGGGGGCAACACAGCCGCCTCTTCCCGAGGGGAGACAAACGCTCGACCATGGGCAGCATGGTGCATGTGTGCGTGGGAACTGGATAGGACGGGGACAACATAGGAAATGAGATATATCCAGGAAAGAGTGGCAGAAAGAGAGATCCACATCTTGCTCAGTGACAAAAGGGAGCGAAAAGGAGCGAACAAGCCAGGTAGGCTCAACAAACGAGTGTCTAGTTCTTGAGAAAGGAGGGAATGAAGCGGCTGCACCGGACTGGACTTATATACTCCGTACAGTGCTCAGTAACCCTGCGGGTGAGTCCGAATTAGCCATCCTTGATTAAGGAGTATATGACTTGTTGAACAGGTGGATATGCAGGACAATCCTGCCACTGATTCCTGCTGTTGAAGACACCAATGGCGCAGCTCTTCTGGCGAGGAATAACAATGAGCAGAGCTTTGGTCACGCCATTTCTCCTAGGAGACTTCACCCCATGGCGACACGGGAACGGAGTTGTGCCTTCTTTGAGGTAGTGCTGACAGTCGGTCGAGTTGCTAGTCTGACAATAGATCCATGTTGGATTGTGTAGATTGTGTATTTTGTATATGATCCATAGTCACGGAGGACGGCCCCTGGATTGTCCAACACGATCCATATCTGAATCTGGCGTGTTGCTGGCGGCAGTGTTTTTGCGGAGGCCATCAGTAAAAGCTGTGCGGTTGGTTCTACTTCTCTCCTTTCAATTGTGGATGAGGTGCTGGTCTCGTGGGTGCAACCCATGAGGGACGAGCTAACTGGGGTGAATCCTCTGGAGTATCACTGCTTTGTGGTAGATGAAGCTATTACCCCATGCTACCCTACCCCAGCTGACTTTGATACGACATAGTACATGAACCAGCCGTAAACACCAATGATATGGGTCTGCTGGCACACGTGCACGGAGCAACCGCATGGTTAGACGCAGCATCCAATGACAGGGTCCAGGGACTGACTCGTCTACATCCTCCGTACTATAGTAGTACAATCATTGAGGGCTAACTGTGGCTTGTATCTCATTTCCACCCTTCTCCGGTCTGCCCAGTAAAGAGCTTATATTGGCCTGCATTTTAAGCGATAGGATGCATTGCTCCGTGCCAAGTTGCTGCCAAGATGTCAAGCTACATTCAGTCATGTCCCGTTCCTTTCTATTAGAACTTGTATTATTAAAGCACGAGACATGTTCCATCCATCCGTCCCAGCATGTCACTCCGGATCGTTCGCTCCCATGAATGATCATCGATCAGTCCTGATCTATCGATCGACCGGATTACAATCATGTCTTCTACGGCCGTGTCCTCTGGTGGTGTATCTCTGCAGCCGCTGACGACCCCCTTTGTCCCACCGCCAGGCTGTGGCAACCAATACAGCACCACTGATTATCTGCTATACTCCAAACATTCGTATCATATTTCTGTCTCGAAGGAGCTTCCGTCTTGCCAACCGTCGGGATGGGGTGCGAGCCAGGGGCGCTTTGAATTTAGCCCCGCGGTCTGTCCCGCCGGGTGGACGGCTTATAGCCTAGGAGGTACGGTGTTGTCGGCAACAAGGAGTTTAACCACCGCCTTTTGCTGCTCAGAGTAAGTGACTTTTTATTCCTTCTTTTCGAGAGTCCTCAAAAGCCAGGCGAGTCTGCTTCGATCCTCTTCTCGGCCTACTCTCTTTGGTTTTGTGTCGCTTCCGCTGGCTTGTTTGGTGACAACCGAGCCAAGTAGACCAACTAATCATGGAAATAGGAGCTTCACACTCTCTACCTTGTTTGGCATACCCGTCCCCGACACCTCGCTACCTGCGTGTTTCCAAAGTGTGTCCGCCACGGCTTTGCTTCCAAGGCAAACTATCCCGAGCCCTGTAGCGACTGTACGCATGCATGAGGCATGGCACATCACCTGGGCTTCGACCGATGTGCCAACCCTTCACCCCTCACCTCCGGATATTGGCTCTTGTACTGCACTTGCACTGAGCTCCTGGGTTCCGGGCGCAGCGGTGGAAGGCAGGCTTATATGCGAGTCCTCGAGTGGAGAGCCCCCGGGGCCGACCAACACGAGTAATAGCGAGTCTTATCATGATAGGAAGTCGGACACGGCGGCAAGATGGTTCCTTATTGTTGGACTTCCGCTTATTGCGTTTTTCGCAGTAGTCGGGTGCTGTATATGTGCTTGCTGTCGGCACCAGATGCGTAGAAAGAAGAGGCTGGAGCCTTCCGACCAGCAGGCCCCCTTGGCGCAGCAGATGAGTGAGCAATAATGTGTTCAAGAAAGCATATCGTAACATAGGGCATGAGCTACATGGCTTGTGCGATTCAAATGACTCGATTAGTGTCGAAATTATGCCTCTATGGACAAACTCGGCTATTCAATAATGCATCGGACTGTTTCTTCCATATTGCAAGAGTGTGGATCAAGTGGACATTGCATGCCATACTGTCATTCGTACTGTCCATGCCAAATCACAGGTATCCATGCAAGGGGCAGTGAAATATACCAAATGTTGAGACCCATCTACCCGGGAACGCAGTACAAGGGCGAGTGGGAATGTGTCAGAAGTATGAAGGGTTTAAGACAAGCAACCCTGGGTGACCGATCATGCCTATAGGAACCCAAGGTACCAACATCCCCGGATACATCACCGCGCCATGCTTGAAGTACCATCCCTTATTTTTTATTCAATATGGCTATACGAAGCTTACCAGAACCCGCCAAAATGCAGGCTCACTTGATCAGTCTTTTCCTCTTCGCGTTGACCGCAGCTGCATCTTCCCAGGATGATGCACCCGAGGGCATGACAAAGGTGGAGAAGGATCACACCTCCCTCTTCCGCGGACCTGACATGACCTTCGCGGAAGCCAAGAAGAGCTGCCATGACGACTGGGTGCCGTCGTGCTGTTACCATTTCCGATTCCAGGGCACTTCTGGCGATGTGGGAGAGGAGCTCCAGGAGATTTTCGGCGAGGATGTTGTCTCGGACGATAAGCCTGTTGGGCCGATGCGGATGTGTGGCGATGTCCGCTCTGCGCGTATGTATTCGCATGCTGTTTGTTCGGACCAAAGCTAACGCAAGCTGCAGCGAGCTCGAAGGATGACAACGCCTGGTGTTCCGCCCACAAAAGTCTGCTGTGCAGCCTCCGAGGCAAGTTTCCAAGAAGTCCCAGCCTCGTTTTGGTATGCTAACATCGATATGGAATCATCAGGGCAAGGTTCAGACCTACGGGTTTAACGGCAGGAAGTACGATGTCTGCGTTCCCATTGAAGATGAGGGAGAAGAAGAGGAGTAAGACAGTCGAGAAGAACGGCGGCTTGACTGAACCCAGTCGATGCATAAGCCCCGTTCAAAGGCCAAGTGGAGCTTCAGTTCATGAGCACATGGCTCCGGGGACGGAGAGGATTCCATAAGAATGCAAACAAGTTGAAAGAGTTGGTGCTTCAATGCTCCGGCAGGATGTATTTTCTTTATTGTAGCAGAAATAAATAGCCAGCCATTCTGAACGTCGAGTATTGATGCCATATATATTTTGCCATTTTGAGACATGCTGCTGGCCCATCTCGGGGGGAAGTAGTGAAAATTTCGGAAACCTTCAGAGTGTAACTTTGGAGGCGTTGTCCAGGGCAATTTTGTATGTGCTGGCGTCGTTTGGCCTGAATAATGACAAACTATGATGCAAAAAGAATAACATACAACAGCCGGGATTCGCTGGTGGTCACCCACCCAACTACTAACCGGCCGGCGTGTGGCTTAAGTACGGCTGAGCGGACGGGAAGCCCTGTTCTCCACACCCTGTGGTCGTATGTGCTTCTTGCAAGAAAGATAGAATAGATATCATTCAATATTGTGGGACAAAACAGCGAAACCACCTCCCGTACAACGCGGGAGGTGCCTAATGGGTATCGTACAAGGGATTTGAGTAGAATTTGAGAACAATCAATCTCTCTCAAGAGGGAAGTCGATTATGCGAAGGGAGAAAAAACAAGTACCTACTGGCCCTGATGTTTGGCCCAAGTGTGGCGGAAGAGAAAAGCCGACGGGCGCTAGACCCTATTGGGCCAGAGTAGCCCCGGGATGACACCGTTGCATGGATTAGTCAACCAACTGAACAGCCTGGGGAATTGGTAAGGACACCCCATCTTTTTAGTAACCGCACCCCAACTGATTATCTAATATCACTTGTTATGTAATCTCATCACCACCAAATTCCATGCAATTACTGTAGTAACGTACGCACCTGATCACTACTATTATTATTTGACGCTTCCCTCTCAAGCCTATCAATAATCTAACTCTTTACTCATCTCGCTATCTGAATCAGTATTTTAATCAAAATTTGAACCAAAACCGAAGCTATCTTCTACTCAAATCTAACTATGGCAACCCCATTTGATCGAGCGTATGATTCTTGTGAGGAGATGCTTATAAGTCTCCGCAAATACGCAGCTTCCCAAGGCTATGCTATTACTACGATTAGATCTAATCCTGGTAGAAATATCTGCGTCGGGTGTGATCGTGGTGGTCAGTATATCGATCGAATTGATGTACGAGAGGGCGCGAAGCGCCGGAAGACCAGTACTAGACGAATTGGATGTAACTTCCGCCTGTATGCTAGCAGATCAAGTGCTAAAAACTCAGATGGAAAGTGGCGTGTACGAGTAAGAAATCCTGA
>MSJE01000237.1:47031-99896 GCA_001931935.1 Aspergillus aff. floccosus IMV 01167 | reverse complement strand
CTCCCACGGAACCGAGCCTATCTACTCATACAACTCCGGACGGGCCACTCTTGGTTGGCAACGTACGGGAGACAGCATGGTTTCCGGGACGATGATAGTTGTGTCTGCGGAGCTCAAGAGACGGTAGTTCACGTACTGGTGGACTGCCCGAAACTCAGAGACCTACGGCAAGAGCTACGGAGGAAGATTGGAGGCGCATTTAGCAGCATTTCAAGCATGCTTGGAGGACAACAAGGTAAGGGAGGTAAGGTACAAGACGATGAACAAGACAGCAGCACCCTCGGGGCTGTACTGGACTTTGCAGAAGCGTCTCAGAGATTTCGAAGTCACGCGCCACGGAGGCCGCAAAACAGAACACTAGGCGACTAGGCCAACACAGGCCCCGACGAGGCTCCAAGTTCGTCAGGAAAGTAATGGTCCAATGTATATAAGGAAATATATAGTGAGATGGGTGAGGGAGGTCCTGCATATCGCCGATGTCGGCGAGGGGTCAGCGTATGAATTCACACACACACACACACTCTGTATCTTCCCCAGGCAATCTACGGTCGTCGCTACGACCCTCAGGATCTCCCGGTCGACCACCTCACCCACGTTCTCTATGCCTTCGCCAATGTGCAGCCGCAAACGGGCCAAGTCTACCTCTCTGATCCCTATGCTGATATAGAGAAACATTACGCCACCGATTCCTGGTCCGATTCCGGCAACAATGTCTACGGCTGTACCAAGCAGCTCTATCTGCTGAAGAAACGAAATCGAAACCTGAAAGTCCTGCTGTCTATCGGAGGCTGGACGTACTCCGCCAATTTTGCGCGGCCAGCGAGCACGGCCAGTGGGCGGAAGCAATTTGCGCAGACGGCTGTCAAGTTGCTCCAGGACCTCGGGCTGGACGGGTTAGACATCGACTGGGAGGTAGGATGTTGCTCTCTCGTCGTTGAATGCTCTACTCATGGCAACTACGGCGTCTAGTATCCCGAAAATGACCAACAGGCTAGCGACTATGTCCTTCTCCTAAGGGAGTTGAGCCAGGTGGGTCTGGACAGTGGAGGACGCACCCGATGAGTCGTTAACCCCTGGCAGGCTTTAAGAGAATACAGCAATGGCAACGCGGGAGGGAAGAAATTTCTGCTCACCGCTGCATCCCCCGCCAGTACGCCCGAGCGACCCCAAAACAGGATCAACGTATAGCCCAGTTGCTAACTTTGTCGTGGCAGGTCCGGAGAGACTCAACATCCTCCATCTCAAGGACATGGACGACTTGTTGGACTTTTGGAACGTGATGGCCTACGACTACGCGGGCCAGTTCAGTGCCTATTCTTCCCACCAAGCTAACGTTTTTGATGATCCGTCCGCTCCAAACAGCACTCCGTTCAGTAACGATCAAGCAGTCCAGCAATATATCGATGCCAGAGTGACCGCCGATAAACTTGTCCTCGGCATGCCCTTATACGGACGATCTTTCGTCGGTACCGATGGACTGGGAAAGCCATCCACCGGTGTCGGGAACGGATCCTGGCAAGCCGGAGTCTGGGACTACAAGGACCTGCCGCAACCTGGCGCCAAAGAATACGTGCTCGACCATGCAATTGCAAGCTATAGTTATGACCCGACTGCAAGGATGTTGATTAGCTATGACACCCCGCGATCTATCGAGCGAAAGGCTCACTATATCGCTTCCAGGGGCTTGGGCGGGGTGATGTGGTGGGAGAGTAGCGGCGATAAATCCGGCAACGGCAGCCTCATTGCCACGGTACGGTTCCTTCTGGCCCTAGAAGCCAGCCTGCTAACAGCAGCGCAGGCCGCGAACGCGCTCAGACAAACAGGGAGTCTGGAACAAAGCGCGAATGTCTTAAACTACCCCATTTCTCAGTACGAGAACCTGAGAGAAGGTATGATATGACGGAGCACCCATACCGTGTCCTATCCTTCATCGGATCCCAGTTTCCCCCTCCCCCCCGGTCATATTGTGCATAATCAAGGATAACAGTGCGATATAACCGTATCGCGTCGGGACATAAATACATGTACTTTTGTCTGCGCTTTTCTCCTTGGCTCAGATACTACGCCAACAGTCTTATGTAGTACCAACTGGCGCTAGTGTAGGGCCGTATCGCTTCAGATCCGGCAGGACTTTTCGCAGCCGAGGTCTGGGCGACATAGGATAGAAGTAAAGCATAGATCCACCTGGAATAAGCCAGACTTGGAGCAGGTAGCGATGGGTATCTGACAACGTTCCTTGGCACCGGGTATGAGGCCCTTGCAAGATCTTTTCTCAGATTAGCATTAGCCTAGATGGTGAGCTGTTCGTGCTTTATGGCTATCTTAATGCAGGATTCGCTTATGAGCAGGGGGAGCTGCGAACGCATCGTCTACTTGCTCATTCTATGAAATACCTGCCCACGCAGAGGCGATCATCCAATGGTGTTTTGATGGAGAAGCTCTTGCTTCGTTGAAATCGTAGGTTTCGGTCGTCGCCTGTCTGGGATATCTCCTTCACAACTACTTTCTGTTTTCCCTACCCGGCTGTTGCACAACCAGCCCTAGTTGACCGGCCACCCGATATCGTTGCACCCGCTTCGGATCGAAAGCCCAAAGCATGCCCGGGCATCCAACCAAACTGGGGGTTCACTGCAGTGATGAACTGGCTCTGCAACAGGGCCTCTCCCCATTCTACAAAGGCACCTTTCAGATTCACCGGTAAAGCCTGACGAGTTAGGTGAGGGGTTCAATTACCCGCCTTGGACCAGTCAACCACCGCAAGAGGGCAAGGTGGACGTCAGCACAGCCAGGAGTCGCCGGACATACCACCAACATCCCTATGACAAGAAGCTGATAGTGATCATAGGCACCGCAGCTCTGGACTATGCGGATATATAAAGCTCAACATCAACCATGTCCCACCTAGCTTCTGCCCCTCGACCAAACAGCTCACTTCCTTTTCTTCAAAGCAGATAGATCTGCATGCATATTTGCCAGCCTGAGTGCAACTGTCTGACCTGTGCACCTTGATAGAAGATGTCTCGGCCTGTTGTCCACCGCCCGGAGACGCCGATCTTCCAGCCGACTGCTCTTCCGGAACTTCATCCCAGCGTCCTATCCGAATACGCGGATCCGCCGTCCGATTCCTCGGACTCGACATCAGAATGCCCGTGCTGCGCGTCGCCCCCATTGCCTGGCCTTGAGACTCTCGCCGAAGCGATTCCAGACGGCGGACTCGAGACGCCGGCCCTGCCGTCCACACTGGAAGGCCAGTTCTTGGACTCTGTGAGTCTTCTACCGGCAGCGAGACCCAGCACCCGAGCCGCCGCCATTGTACCTCACAATCGACAGGCCAACGGTCACTGGTTGCTGGTAACCTTGCTTTGTCATCGGGTATTTGATGCGTGTGGAGGCCGAGCGGACCTGCGCAATTTCGGCGTGTTTTATTATGGGACATTTGGTCCAGGGGATGTCTTGACAGCAGTTTCGCGCAAAGTTATCCAGGATCGACTCACCTGGCTGGAAGCCACGGTTACCTGCGACGGCGCCCTGGTAGCCACCGCAACGGCTTTATACGATTCAGCGCACTCAGACACGGTGGACAACACCCAGGTTCTGGAAGCCAACCAACACTGAGCTTACGAGTTACGGAGTACCCGGCCGAGTTCAGTCGTTTCTGTTGCCAGAAACTGGGCTTTACCCTCAGTTAACCGGCCTCTACCTAGTTAGAAGTGATGTATGTGCATGAAATAGGAGATTAGTCAAGATATAACCTGCTCAATCCCACATAATCCAAGCCATCCAAATAAAATGTAGTGCATCGCCCTATACGTCAGGCCATAAATGTTGTTCACATCCAACATTTACGGAAAGCCACACTTCTGACTGTGCCATATCGACAGGGCTCGGCTTCACTTACCCAAACATTCCTTGTATTTCCATGGGAGCAGCAAGCAGGGTCAGATGGCAGTCTGCAAACTCAAGTCCAGGATCTACGGCATTAGCAGGAAGGTCATCAGACGGAGCGGATCAGGGCTCTTTAGGCAGATATACTGGAACACCAGTATCGGGAGACGTGCAAGAGGTGAATGATCATGCCTATTGTGCGTAATAACAGATGAATAGTCGCTTCGTCTCCGCCCAGGGGCCCGGAGGGACCATATCAAAGGGAAATCTACCATCGTGCGTCATGGCGTATCTGTCAGCCCCAGCCCTCAACAACTCGCCAACGGCTTCCCACGATTCTCTTCCAATCAGTCTGTGCAAGGCCGTAGGGGCCGCTGTTTTTCGTGTATGGAATATGCCACAGTATTATTTATACTTTCACATCCGCATAAATCTTACATAACTGCCAACAGGCCTTGCATAGTTAGTTAATTTGATCGTCCACAAATCCAAGGAACGTGGTGGTGGGATGCTGGCATAAGAAATGGCTAGATCATGTGCAAACTAGACAAAACCGGTTAAGCTCCATTTTCCAAAGGAAGCATTGTTGAACCGAAAGGAACTGAAAGAGTACATTTGTTGAAAGTAACTGACAAGTAGGGACGCACTACGGAGTCGACAACGCCCTTCTATACATGTATCCGAATATACTGCAGCGCCGAGCATAATGGCCCAGGAATGTATCTTCATCTTTTGTACCCTCTTCAGGTCACCGATAGATTTCCTTCCATTCAGGACCAGTCTCCTTCGTCTTCAACCGGCTTGCCACTCTCTGAAGCCTCCAGAAGCTCCTTGACAGTCCAGGGCTTGTAGGTGTAGCCAGGTACAGAGTTCGTGTTCTTAAATGGCGTATTCTTAAGGAGGTGCTCTGCACATGCGCCGTAATTCTCATATGCGTACTGTTCTGAGTCATGGTGTACCAGCCAGTCCCCAACCATTTTGCCCATTATCTCGGGGCTCTTAGCCACGGCATCCCAGTCGGTGTTGTGGTATACCTCTCGGTTTTTGAATCCCATTTTCTGTGCGCAAGACACTCGCTCAAACCTGTTATCAACGTATGTGTATCAGCCCCTATGGAGTCTATTTTTTCTTCTCCTGTCTGCTCGAGATCGGGCAGGGGAGTGTGGCTCCTGACGGCCACATACCTCAAATGGTTATGCACTTTCGTTGCCAGAGACACATCCTTCTTCCCGGCAATATGCAAGCACGCTGCCAGAGAATACGCATCCTCCATAGCCATGGTCCCGCCACTAGCCGAGGTCGGCAGAAATGGATGTGCGGCGTCACCGATCTGGACGACGCGGCCGCCAGGTGACGTCCATCGCGGTTGAGGGTTACGCCACATAAGCTTCCAGTCAAGAACGGTGTGGTTGGGTGTCGCCTTGATCAGCTCGGTCACGAAAGGCTCCCAGCCCTCGACAGCCTTGAGGGCCTTATCGATGGATGTTGTCTTCGCCCAGTCTTCTTCGGCATTACTGCCATCCTCCTAGGTGAGATCAGTATGCAACCGCACAGCATGGGCTTCGGCACGTAAGGATACATACCCTGCGAGTGAGCAGCCAACAGATGTCTTCCGCAGATTTGCAAGTGACGATGTGCGCCCCCGAACCGGCGTGTAGGAACGCGCGGTCTTTGAATCCTTCAAACTCGGCCGCGATGACTGGGTTCTCAAGGGCCGGTGCCACGGGGAATGTGACACGATAGAGCACGAATCCAGAGCTGATGGGGGCCTCTTTGCTGCCAACGATCAATGCCCATGATTTGGAGCCAACTCCATCGGCCGCCACCACTACCTCAGCCGTGAGACGGCGCCCATCAGACAAGACCACACCACCATGATCGTCTGTTTCGAAAAATTCTGAAGCTGTCGCGGAGAACTCCATTGGGATGCCAAGCTGATCAGCGTACTCATAGAGCACATTATGCAGCTTTGATCGGTAGATGGCTAGAGATGGGTCGTCTGGGTTACCGATAGGGAAGGTTCCGATCAGACTCCCGTCGAACTTTTTCATAGTGACCACCGGTGCAACTGCCTCCTGCCTCGCCCGTTCCATGAAGCCCGGCCATTTTTTGGGGGTCTGGAGGGCAGAAGTTGTAATCACAATCATTTCGCCTATATCAAGCGTTAAGGCCGCACTCAATCAGCTAGTATGTACAGCATGGTTCCAGTCGTCCCCAACTTCAGGTAATTCGTATCAAGATGAAAGTGACTTGAAGACGGTGCTTACCTGCAGTCTCCCCACGGAGTCGTCGTTCGATAATCTGGACATTATGACCCTTCCGGTGAGCCTCAATAGCGAAGGTTAAACCCGCGATGCCACCCCCGACTATAAGAATGGAAATTCCGGTGCCTCGTTCTCGTTCCATGGTTGAAGTTACCAGAGCTGAGACTAGAGTCGATCAAAACATGATTTTTAGCTCGAATCCTTGCCGGTATTTAAAAGTTTGATGGTGTTCATGTGTCCGGTTGTACCTGGATATTCCATACGAAAATACATTTAGCTCGCGGCATCCCGAATTCAGGATCGGTGATTGTAACAAGTGAGCCGTACCCGCTGACTCAGCGATATTGGCTCATCTAACTGGTTAGCCATGCCCTCCCCCACATTGTAAAAGAGATGTGAAGGCACACTCTGCGGACAAAGGCCGATACAGTGTGGGGCTTCAGGTCTTGATAAGCGGCATTTCGGAACTTACGCGCTCTCTGAATTCACCGATCGCGCCATACAGGGGATAGGAGCGAAGATCTACACCGAAGTATACACCGAACTAGCACTAAGTCAGCATAAATATGGGGGTTTGAAAGAGGTTTGAAAATCATAAGCCAATCAATAATGCTGACAAATGCTGATAGGTGAAGAACCCGGAACTCTGCTCACTAACCATACCACTGGATACTTTATCTATCCTCGGATACTTCAACGCTCCATGCCGCAAGTTCCGTTTTTCTTTACCTACCTACACACGGAGCTTCTGCAAATACGTGATATAATATCATGTCTGAACAGCCGGTTATTGTGCTAGGGCCAGGATTCATAGGTGGGGAAGTTCTGAATCTTGCCAAGTGCAAGAAATACCACGGTCACGACCCTTAGTCCTCGAGATCCTGCTGCAGCGGCGTTCCACCAACGAGGCGTCAAGGCCGTTGTGGGAACTCTAGACAATGAATCTATCCTCTGGCGGCATGTATCTGGTAGTGATATTATTATTCGCGCTGTTAATGCCGATCATCTGCGGTCCGTGAGAGCTATTATTGATGGTGTTCAGCACGCGCTGAATATGATCAATTCACTATTTACATCCAAGCGAGCGGCGCAGGCATCCTGTCAGATGAAGTAACGGCATTTCAAAACACCGAACTCTATCGACGCCCTCCCTGATGAAGCCCATCAACGTCAAGTGGATTTGACTATTACTTCGCCAGGACCTGAGCGGTCGGGCAAAAATTGAAATTGTGATGCCACCTTTCATATATGATGTTAGTATGCCTCATAAGAGCCCATCTATTCAGCTGCCTACGCTGGTCTGATACGCTCTGAAAAACGGATACGCAGGCCAGATTGGGGGAGGCCGATCCGTTTGGAACCAGATACATGTTAAGGGCTCGGCTCGAGAGTATTGTTGCAGTTCCGTTCAAGAGGGACATTGCCACGGGCACCAATGACCGGAATAGATGGACAGTGCATGGGCGTGTATGTAGGGCACAGATAATCCCGGGTATCGTGGTTCACTTCCCGAACTAGCTCCAATGAACTGGCAGAGTAGCAGTTCCGCCACCCCGCGTCTCTTTCTTTGCACTTGGGTGACTATTGCCGACAAAGGGTCGTCCGAAGCCCGAAGCTCCTGCCTGGCAAGGTAGGTCCACGCGGATCCAGTGGTAACCAATCAACAGTGTGCGGTTAGAAATGCTGGCAATCTGCCCCTTCCACTACCCGAAGTTGAGGCACCTAAATTCCATTGAAGCTACGGACCTTCCCTTGCATGTATTATAAATGCACCGCCTCTGCCCAAGTAGTGCTGGATCTTCAACCGCTCAGTTGTTGACCAAAACTTCCCTCGCCTGCTGTTGCATTGGCGGATTGTGCCATTCCATCTCCTCGCCATGTATCTTCGGTCAATCCATGCGGAATCACACCTCCCCACTCTCCGCCAGTTCATCAAATACAACCCTCTCGGAACTTTTACTACTGCAATCCGATCCGCGGAATATCCTTTTCTGCAGTCCAGCCACATCCCTTGGGTTTTGGACGTGAAAGATGATTCAAGCGAATCCGAACTCGGTGTCCTACGAGGGCACATGGCCCGACAGAATCCTCAGGCTAAAGCCATGATGGATTCGGCCACCTCGACTGCCTCCGAAGGAACGACCGGTGGCGTGCGACTTGAGGACGAGGTCCTTGTTCTATTCACGGCGCCTGCTCACCACTACGTCACCCCAAAATTCTACACAGATACGAAGCCCGCGACCGGCAAAGTGGTCCCGACGTGGAATTATTCTGCCGTGCAAGCATACGGAAAAGCAACGGTGTACTTCGATGGTAGTGCCGAATCAACAAATTATCTCTCTGAGCAGATACATGATCTCTCCCAACACGCTGAGACATCTGTGATGGGATATACCGGTGGGGAGAAGAAGAGTCCCTGGAAAGTGTCGGATGCCCCTAACCGCTATATTGAAATTTTGCAAAAGAATATCATTGGCATCGAGGTCGAAATCACTAGACTCGGGGGGAAGTTCAAGATGAGTCAGGAGATGGGGGAGAAAGACCGTGCAGGCGTTATTTACGGTTTCGAGAGCATAGGAACGGAGACTGGGAGGGAGATTGCTCGCACCGTAGCCGAGCGACAAGATCTAATGAAGAGGCTTAAGGCTTGAGCAACGCCATAGTTGAGACTCCTCTGGGTCCCTATATCTAAATCGGCGGTGTCTAATGGACTGGCATCTATTCTGTCGCTTATCGATCTGTGACTGCTACACTATGGAAGTAGCAGTAAGCAGTGATACTATCCAAGTCATTGCATGAAATGTACCTGTTTTCGCCGACCCATTCGTACGAAAAACGATCCTCTTTCGCTTTTGCTTACGCCGATGTAATAAATGAAGGACAAATCTCTGCAATTTTACTTCCTTGAATCTCCCAATAACGTCAGAACGGGAGCGTCATGCCCTATCGTTTGTAACATGTCCCGGACATGGACGACTTCCGAACTTGCAACGCAACCTTGTCGGAGAACAATGCAATATGGCCGATCAGAGGCCGATCTTACGTTATCATGCATGGTGTTTCCCCCAAACGGCCCGTCATGTGAGATGTCGCGATCTGTTGTAGTTATCTCCGAGGCCTAAGAGGATTTATGGAATATCGGCGATAAGGTAATAATCTTGTCGCTCGTGCTAATCGATCAACGGGAGAGACAATTCTACAGATCACCACATGACTGCCTTGCCACGTATAAATATCTCGCCCAGAGCATTTCCGGCAGGGTCCCACGATGATTTTCATACTCAGCTATACCTTGAAATGTCTCCAGCTAAGAGCGTGCTCCAGCGTGTCAAGATCCCATGGCTGCGAAAACCTGAACGCCGCCCCAGCGAGCACAACGACGGCCATTATCCCCAAAGCAGGTGGGTATAGAGCTGAAATCATAGTCCTTTCTCATTCTCATCTAATGCGGGAAGCAAGTTTCATAGAAATCCAGGACATCTCCGCCAGCGAGATAGAGGTGTCCCCAGTTCGCAACGGTACGTTCGTTGTCGAGATGAGACCACTCAGGGCACTGATTTCCGATGTAGCCGATCAGTGCGTTGGTGTTTGCTGTAGGGGTTCGACGAACGGAGCGAACGATCAATGCTGGGGTACCTGCTGTCGGGGGTCTACTTGAGTTCTTTTTGTTTTCAAGGAAGTTTTGGCTTCAGAGCTCGGGGTCTAGACCGGACAATATTTCCCCGTTCGGATAAATATACGCTGTATATAAGCCATTGAGCCTGAGCAGACTCCTCACAACCTGCGGCACACTCGTAGTGCTCCCATCTCGAAGATATCGCGTGAAATGACCCAGTCGCACAATACCCTCGTGGGAAGTTCGATCAAGTAGCGAAGACGCTGAAAGCTCCATCCAAATCCTTGACCACATTAGCCAGGGGCATCAAATTTCAAGAGCCGTACATACCCAGTTGACGATGTCAGAATCCATCCACTCCCGTACATCAGGCAAGTCGTCAAATAAATTTTCGAACTCAGTGTCGGGGCTGCTTCCTGTTGGAAAACTTTCGGTGCTTGCCTGGACCCTGGGGCGAACGATCAGTCGACTGGTAACGGCGAGGCATTAGGGAGTAGCCTACTGTAAGTGGCGGAGTATCTGATAAGCTCGGAGACATATATGACTTCGACCGGAAAGATCTTTCAAGCGGGCAATCAGATTGTCAATCTCTTCCCGGAAAGAGTTCAAGCCATACCCTTGATCACCCGCTGATGGCTTGTCTCGAAGACACGAATTGAGAGCCACAGCTGCATGCAGCGCCTTTAGACTTGTCACCCCGTTGAGTAACCATCGATAATTCCGGAGTAGTGGAGCTTCGTAGAGCTGCCTGTGGATAGATATCAAAGCCACGCTTGAGCTGATGCATCTTTGTCTGGATGTCGGAAGAAAACAAGGTGTTTTTGAGTGGTGGAAGGGTCGATGTAGAAGGAGATAGAGATGATGTGCATACGTCTGTAAGACGCACCAATATGCATAGCTCTTGGAATCCAGAATGTTTAGAGAACCATCAATCATGTAGGTCCGGTCCCATTGTGTTTGTTCCTCGGCTATGGCTGCATCGAACTCATCTAGTAAACCCTTATCTAGCCGCAAAGGACCGGATATATGACGACAGATCTGAGTAGACAGTCGGAACAGCCGAAGCTTGGCCGTCATGACAGACATCTGTGTAGGCGGACGACTAGATTGCTGTAAAACGCCTTTGTCTGTGATATCCGAATCATTGATGTCGGCTGGTGGGGTGGCTTTGATGTTAAGAAGATGTGACATATCTGTGTCCCGAAACAGCATGCCTTGATATGTATGCAATGTCAATAGACCAGCCCAACAACGTCGTCGTCTCTCGATTTCGAGGGCACTGGAGTTCTGGTCCACGTTACATCGTAATGCAATGCCCATATTCAGCGCCATCCCTAACAAGGCCCATCCTTGGTCAACAGACTCATTGTGGGAAAGATTATAGATAACCATCAGTAAGGCCTCGAACGTGCTGAATTTATGCCGGATCAAAAATTCATCCTGCAAAAGACAGGTCATTGCAGTTCGCAGAAGCCGGCGTGACACAGTAGTTGTGGCGGGAACTGGCACCGGACTCGAAGACAGCTGAGTCTGGAGATATGGCAGTCTCGGATCACCGTCATCGAGGGTGCTCAATGACAGAGAGCATAAGGAGAATAGCAAAGCCAGCCAAGATAGGTCAATATCATGAGGCCGTCGCATGAACGCTGTATATTGCCTTTGGAATGTCGGGCCATGAAGAATGGGAAACAGAGTGAAGATAGTTTCAAAAAAGTGGGACACCAAGTAGTCGCAACAGGACTTGGGTGGGAGGGTCTCGATAATTTCTTGAAGAGAAATGTGCGGGCTGATCGAAAGAGATGACAAAGTGCCCTGAGCATCGTGTTCTGGAGCCGGCCTTTCAAGCACTACTTCCCAGTGTGTACCTAGATTTGCTTGGTTCGCTTCAGAGATCGGCAATCGGGAATATAGGTCCGAAGAACAGACAACATTCGGTGTCGACGGAGGAGACGGAGATTCTACTCTACTCCTCAGAGTAGATGATACTGGGGCAGCAACAGGCGTCTTGTGAGACCCGGTGGATATAGGGACACTGGGGGGTATCTCGTATAAGCAGCTTGCCGGGCGTCCGCGACGCTTGCAAGCACCACAGGGATGTTGACGGTCACATCGTAGCTTGGAGCGCCGGCACTCCTCGCAATTGACCGCTCTACGCTTTCGACGATGGGACCCGGCAACTTGCTGTGCAGGTCTGTCGTGAGACGGAATATTCTGAACCATTGCTTCCGTCCGCCAAAGCAGGAAAGGAAAGGGCGATGGTAGAACGAAGAAAATGTTCTATACAGATATTCCAGGTTAGAAGTCCGACACGGAAGGAGTTGATCGGAGAAGAGACGTAATCATGAGAAAGTTCGGATGTTGACAGTGGGGAAGGTCGGAGAAACTGTTGCCGATCCCCGATCGCCGACACGTAGCTCCATACCTAATGTAAGTCCAGTATATGACCCACTTATGTCCGAGTTATCGGCGCCGACCAAGATGGAAATCTCAAATGTCAGAGATGATGGAGCGGGTGGTCCGTTGATGTCCGATGCCCTCACCTGCACGTGGCTGACTCATTAATGTTCGTCTATATTTTACGATTTTTCCCTTGCCGATGTTGTTTGGGACGTGTCTATCTAGGAGCTTTATCCTATTGAGACCAGTTATACATCTCTGTTCTTCTGCACGTACTTATCTTGACTTCATTGTCTTGCAGGGATCGACTGCCATGGAGGCATATTTCCAGTACCAAAGGGTTCGGCAAGCAGTCCAGCGCCATTTGGCCGAATTGAAAAGTAGTTGCAGCTGCGCGAACTACATTGTCGGATCTCCTCATACTACGAAGTAAGTCCCTGCAACCAGAGGTGGGCGCAGTATTTATTTGACACTCATTTGCGCAGTTGTACGTTGAGCGTCGGTTACAGAACTACAGATGAAGTACCTTCTACGAATCCGCCATTGTCGAATGAATTGATCATTGTGACCTGGGAAGGGAAAAGTGATTCCCTGAATCCTGCGAATCAAAGCACCTCGCGAAAGCTCTTCATGACTGTTCTGGTCTCTTCGGTGGCGCTTGCTGTTACTGCCGCATCAGCAATTGATGCTGCGGGCGTCAGGGAATACAGCGAGTACTTTGGTGTATCGGACGTCGTGGGATCTCTTGCAACGGGTAGGGCCACCAAACTTCTCCCCCTCCCAGAGGAAGTCCTAAGCTGAAACTCTTGAGTCATCTTAAAGGTCTCTTCCTCATCGGTTTTGCGTTCGGCTCGCTTCTCTCGGGCCCGTTCTCTGAAACCTTTGGCCGCAATGCAATATATCTAACGACCATGCTTCTCTTTCTGATTTTTATCATGGCATCCGGTCTCGCTCCAAATCTGCACGGACACCTTATTTTTCGCTTTATCGCTGGATTTTTTGCTTCTACCCCGCTAAGCTGTGCCGGCGGCACGGTTGCGGATTTGTGGAATCCGGTCGAGAAAGCCTATGCTTTTCCCGTCTACGCTATTCCGGCCTTTGCAGGGCCAATGATCGGTCAGATAATCGGAAGCTATATTCCAGTCACACTAGGCTGGCGTTGGCTAGAGTGGATCATGCTCATCATGGGCGGCGTCGTTCTGCTTCTGGTCTTCTTATTCCAACCAGAGACCTATGGTGATCTTATTCTCTGCTGGAAAGCCTCAGTCCTTCGAGCGGAAACGGGGGATGAGCGATACAGGGCTCCAATGGAGATGAGGCGGGAGAGCCTTGGCCAGCGTCTGAAGCTCTCGGTGTATCGGCCTTTCGCAATGTTTTACTCAGAACTGATCATCATCCTGGCCTCGCTTTATTTGACCATCATCTACATCATCCTCTTCGCCTTTCTAGAGGGCTACACTTATGTTTTCGGCGAGGTACATGGTATCTCGAGGGGCTTGACTAGCGTTTGCTGGGCTGGTATGCTAGTTGGGATCTTCCTTGTTAGCTGCATTGTACCAGTGGTATACAGCTGGACTGCAAAGGCTTACGCCGGAGAGAACATCTGCGCCATTGCCCCGGAGATGAGACTCTGGTATACTATGCTCGGAGGAGCACCAGCAGTGCCGATCAGTTTGTTTTGGATGGGGTGGACCAGCAGCGTAAGTTGCCAAGGAATGTGCTGGATACGCTGAGACTGATACTTTCCCTCGCCAGCCGACAATTTCCATATGGTCTCCTCTTGTCGCCACTGTTCTCTTCGGTTTCGGCATCACGACTATTTTTATTGTTTCGTACATGTACCTCATTGATTCCTACGGCATCTACTCGGCTTCCGCACTAGGGTTCCTTGTGTTCACGCGGTACGTGGCTGCAGGAGGTGTGACGGTTGCTGCAGGTCCGATTTATCGGGCTCTTGGTGTGCAATATACGCTCACGATTCTCGGGTCGTTAAGTGCAGTTATGGCCTTTGTGCCTTACCTGCTGTACATCTACGGACCAAGGATCCGCAAGAACAGCAAGTATGCGGTAAAGATTGATACGGAGCGGTGACCCCTAGAAACTTGTTGAGACACCTTGACGAACTGCAAAATTTAGTAATCCATACAATAGACAGAAATCGTTGGCTCAGCGATGCTTAGCATTATTGAATATTCGGCCACAATTTGGTCTTCTGTATTGCCCCGTGAAAGAGTAGTAACCAGTATCCAAAACATTATTCAGCGACTGCATTCTCCCTCCATCAGCCTTCTCAACCCATTCAAGAAGTCTCTTCGGAGATCTTCCAGTGCTTCAATTCCCACACTGACTCGCAGAACGTTGTCCTCCGCTGAATGATCCGACATCTTCCTCCATTCAATTAGGCTTTCCACGCCGCCAAGGCTAGTTGCATGTTGGAAGACGCGAAGCTTACTCGGGAGTCTCTGAGCATACTTCTCGTTTTTCATAACTAGGCCGAAAACAGGCCCGAACCCGTCCGACATTTGTTTCTGTAGGCCCTGTAGAATGGCTTCAGAATGAGAATCATTTGCCCGCCCATTGGACAGGCCGTTATAACGCGAGCTCTAGCTCTCTCTACTATATCATGTATTGTACAGGACCCGGAGGCGGATCCTAGTTTATGCGATTGTACAGCCTGAACGTACGTCGAAGACGGCATGCTCATAGAAATCGGCAGTTGCTCCTATTGCCAGGGAAATGTACCATACAAGAAAACGGGTCAGGAACCGTGGCCAAGCAAAGATGAATTTCTCGTCAGAAAAGCATTGGTTTGGATCAAGATCATCGAACCGTCCTTGTCTGCTGGATGCAGGGATGTGAAAATGAGAGCAGAATCCCTATCTCCAACATTTGCACATGGAGCCGTTGCTGATTGAGAGCAGAAGGGAGTAGCTGCATCAATATATCGCATGCCATCGCTTAGCCTCCAATATGATCCACATGGCGTGGACTTATCGATATCCCAAGGGAGGCGAAATTGCATTCCCAGAAATTCTACCCTGACAGTGCACTGTGTGTTCGAGGCGCCAATGTAATCAAGAAGGTCAAAGTGCTTCACTAGGATACTCTCGCCAACCCCAGTGTTAACATCGGGCGCTTCGTCATCATAGAGGCACAGGCACTGCCTCGGAGTATCCCGATTGAGAACATCATCGAGAGCTTCCAGTGCTTGTCCTCTTACATCCATATCCTTCCGTTTGGCTTGCCACGTCTTTTGGAGGCCCGCTACCCCTTCCACACGTTGGCGGGAATCGGATCGGGATGTAGGGGGTATTCCCACAACCCATGCCTCTAGTTGGGGACGTGTTCGGCCTCGGTAATGTTGATAGTAAGCTTCGGGGTTCCGAATCCGTTCCTTCAACAACACGGTGTCCGGGCCAATCATAAGGATTTGACAGTCGTCGCGGAACCACGACTGGAATATGCGCATTGTCGGGTCAACATCTCTCAAAGGATGCAGATAACGATTGCGGACCGATTCCGACGGTTTGATTTTCAGCGCTGCATGTAGTGCTGCAACGTTGGATGCTGACATATAACCCATGATGGCCTGGGCGAGTCCATAGTAATCCTTGTCGGTGAACATCGTCCGGAGCCATTGAGATCTCTCTTTTGATGAATCAGTTTGATATGTGACAGGTCGGCCCATTTTGATGGTAAGCCAAGGAGAAAGGAAGGGAGGGCGTTGGATGAAAATAGGTGCCGGCTTCTAGAAACGCTCAGCTCGTAATAGGAGAGGTAGAGCAACACATCTTATATGACATTTGATCCTGACGGTGAGCACCTCTGGAGGCATGTAGAGGGGCCCAGTTGCTCCTGTGCAGAAACAACCGGATGTTAGGTTCTATTAGCCACCTGTAACCTTGAAAATGGCTCCTAGGAACCTCAATCACCGTCCTGGGAACCCAAGAAGACTTACGATCTAGCTAGGGTGCATAGCAAATCCATCGGGCCTGAGCTCTGGCATCTCGAGCGCACTCCGCTGGTACAAGGGCACAGATATTTTCTACTGTACACATCAATGAAGACTACGGATATGAATCCGACGACAATAATGAAGTAACATGCCGGCTTACCAGCAGCACACGTTTTGCTACCGGACGCGGATGGCGTCCCCTACGATTCAGTCACTCACAGCTTCTTGCTCCCTCAGTTTCCTCTTCAACTGTTCTTGGGCAATACGGGCAAGGTTGTAATAAGCCGGTAAACCAATACATATTGGAAGGACCTGGAACGACAGAAAACTATCCCTGCTTCCTGCACGTGTTACTAAAGACGATGGTGTGGAATGCCCGGGCTTCGATTATTCCAGACCCCTTTCCCGACCCTGTTCAGTGAGTAAAGAAGTGGTGACATGATGGCCGTGCAGAACCATATATGCTGACCTATAACAGCTCTCCGAG
Source organism: Aspergillus aff. floccosus IMV 01167 (assembly GCA_001931935.1). Taxonomy (NCBI): domain Eukaryota; kingdom Fungi; phylum Ascomycota; class Eurotiomycetes; order Eurotiales; family Aspergillaceae; genus Aspergillus; species Aspergillus aff. floccosus IMV 01167. The sequence goes on along the minus strand of MSJE01000237.1, from coordinate 83,292 downwards.
TAGGGCAACCCAGTACAATAGCTGACATACTTCAAGATACACGTCGCCCACAGCATGTACATGCCGCGATGGGATGCCATGAAACAATGGGTCCGATTGATTGTAAGGGTCTGGTAGCATGGTATCCTGGGATCCATCAATGTAACAGGAAAATGCGGGCTCTCGCGGGGCAAAAAGTGCTGCAGATCAGCATCCGAAAATCAGCAGGTGTAAGGATGATCTGGGACTAACATGAAACGTAGTCACAGAGACCGGGAGCGGATTATAAGTATGCGGCGTTTGCAGTCCGAGGCCTGATTTACCCGGGCCATCCAGGGGTGGCCACTTTGAAAGCCCCTTCTGCTTGTCATCGACAACGACGCTGTACCCTGCGAGATCTACAAACAGAAAGAATGTCATCCTATCGCTCCACGCTCGGCGATGAAGATGATGCAAGCATCTACAGTCGCTCGCCCGACACCCCCAAGCTAGGATTACCACCGCAAACACAAACCGCGCCCCCGCCCGCTGGCTTTGATCTCCCAGACATCAATCCGCTGGACCACCAGATTGCTTTAGCCCGTGGGTCCACAATGGCGCTAGACACCACGCGCACTCGCCTCCAAGCAGTCAAAGGTGCTCGGCGACGGTCTGTTCCCGAAACGCTGAAAGACAAGCGACAACAGTGGGAGCGGCAGGAGCGCGAGAACCAATTCTACGAGCAGTGTCTGCACATTTTTCAGAATCTAACCGCCGTGGCAATCGACGTATCGCAGGAGCTGTCGCTCCTTCAGTATTTCGAGCCGGAAGCGAACCTGGCCGGCCACCCTCGCATTTGGAGAGCAGTCCAGAAGCTACGCGATGCGTTACGGCAAGCACAGGAGCGGGAGGCAGTGGCGGAGTATGAGTGGAAGAAGCTATGGAATATGCCGCGTATGGGGTCGCCTTCGTCCCGGTGGGTATGATGCGTACTGATCACGGTGGTAAGGATGTCGAGAAACATTCAGCTCAACCTAGGACGTTACAGAACAGACTCGTCATATAAGAGAGTAATCGAAGCGAGCGAGATCAGTTTTTACGTATTTGCCTTCCCGTCAATGAGGTTGCCAATCTGTGAAGTGTTCCTGCTCCAGCCCCAAGCGCCGGCGCGCATAATGCATGTCCGCTGCTGAGATGTGCATCTCTCGCTGTAGATACAACATCACCTCTTCCATCGTAACAGACGCCTTTGCCACATGCCATGCTCGTGGTTTCAGAAACTGCGCGAGCTGGTCCATAGCATCTGGTCCGAGACGGGGAAAGACGCCAATGACCTGATTGAGAGTGACTGGCCGGTCGTGCGATCGCCGCGGCCAGAGTGGCTCCCACCATCGTTGCTCCATGCGCATCGCCGCACTCCACAGTCGATCGGCCGTAGCATATGGATATTGCCCCGCCGGGTCCCCGATATACCCCATGGGACGGAGCCGTCGACTCACGCGCCTCCGCTGCGAGGTAGAGAGACCTAGGAGCCCTGCGAGGATATCCGGCGTGATGAGACGTTGCAGCGTGCGGTGCGATCCGGAGACAACCGGCTTGGGGCACTCCATCATCAGCCGGTTGTGTTCCACAATCCATTGGGCCAGAACCATCTGCGTCGGACAGATGTCCGGTATCGCACGCCGTATCCAGTCCACGGTAAACGGCCCATAGATCCGGAATTGGGCAAAGGCCGCCTCTTCGTCGGTCAGACCCCACATTCGATCGACCAGGGTGGCTAAGGTGAAGGAGGGATCCTGCAGGATTCGAGCCTCGTCAATCCATAGCTGCGCGCACTCGAGCTGTGGAGAGGATAAGTACGGCAACACCGTTCGGACCTGATTCAGCACGAGGGGAGGGCGTAGGCTGGTTGACAATTCTGGCAGGCTTTGCGGAGACCGTTTCATTTGCATGGCGGCCGTAGATCTCATGGATTCCAATGCACACTAGGCGTCAACGTCATTCAGTTTAGGTCTCTCATCTGGCAATTGTATGGGCGGCCGTGATGGCATACGAAAGTTATAAATCTCTAATACATGGCCGGAAATCTAGCTAAGACGGTTCGGTGTGGGGATACTCGCTCCAACGGAGATCGAGAGACGGGCTTTCCAAAATCATACTTTCACCCCCAAGAATGCAGCCGTCTTAGTCCATGATCTGTTCTACCTCAACTATCTTGCCCGGCTCCTCAGTCTTTGCAAGCTGCATAGTCCCCCGGGTGGCCAAAGATGCTTCTCCGCCAGCTTCAGATAACCTGTAATTAACCAGGGTCACAAAGGCTCTTACCACGTCCGCGCGGTCACGAAGATTAATTGACCGTTGAATGCCCTCTGGTAGGAGTCGCATCACTTGAGCAAGGGTCGAGGGTATTCGAATGTAACTGGGAGATCGTTGAGCCAGAGCCCATACCTTCCTGGCGCCACTTGCCATCGCAGGGAGGGACTCAGCTTGACCATTCAGGTTCTGTTCGAGTTTTTGGATCTGCTGCCGAGCAATGGCCCACCCTTTCTGCCGCGCCGAACGGCATATCCATCTCCTGGCCCTGTGGGCTTTTTGAGCGAAACGATGGGAGCGCCTCTGCTGGCCGGTCGTGGTTTTGATATGAGCTTCCGCATTCCTGGTTGAGAGCCCTTGCAGCAGCTCCAGTGTGAGGTTGGCCAAATGTAGCATGAGGTCTTCTCCATTGGATGGATCTTCAATGCGTGTGCCTGTAGTAGGAAACCCCCCATCACCGCGGATTGCGATTTCTTTATTACTTGAGACTCCGTGGAATGGCAATACAGTAGGCAATATCCACCTCATAGCGCCCTGGGTTGTGGTTTGAACCATCGAATTATTGGGACCAGCATATAAGTGGACTCGTTCGGGGCGGACGATCGCCATATTGGAGGATGGAAATTCCCCGGGCAGTCCTCGACTCATGCACACGTCTGATGGCCGTGTTTTGGAGCGTTCATTGCTTGCCATCTGCTGAGTGTCGTATGGGCTATCGGCGACCACCATAGTCTGATAGAAAGATGGACTCGGATATCAAACAATGATGGACGGTTTCTTAGCACGGAGGAGACAGGTTCTCTCTTGTATTGGGAGCGGTTGCGAGACAGCTGGTCTTTATGTTCTACTGGTGTTGACACCGTTCCACATTAACAATACAGGGAATGCCCTCTTATTAGGGCGGGCGTTATCCAACTTTGTATACCCCATCGCTCTTAGCCCCACAGCGAAAGCCCGCCGGGAAGAGCCCCTCGTTCTGATACTATCATTGCGCTCATTTTATCGCCAGGTTGTGTAACTTGTGTAACTATGGAGTAGATTAATCTAGCATCCAACAGTCAACGCCGAACGGTGCGGCCGAACCGCGAGAGACGAGCATCAACTCCATGGTCGTTCAGGCACAGTCTGCTCAGCTGTTTTGACAGCAAATCCCATAGTTGACTTTGGCGTCCAAGCACCTTCAGAGAGGGCACTGCCGGCAACACCATGTCGGTCAGACACGGAGAGCCATAGTCCGCCGGCGTTTTATGCACGGCTGGCTGGGATCGTCCCCGCTGAATCCGTCAACAAAATGTCCTGTCTGCGTAGCTGGGGACTCACAATTTCCCGGTCCGTGGGGGCGGCGATATGAGGATGGGATCGATACGTGTAGATCCGGCCGTTCGGCATCTCCAGCACGGTCCAGCTGCGAATTGCGTACAGGCGCCAGAAGTCATTATGGCGACGGAGGAGGTTATTGCGCCGCTTGCGGATCTGCTCCTGCTTCACGCGATTTTGAGAAGACACCATCGACACAGACCGCAGATCATCGCGGCTTCAAGACGAGGGCACCCCGTTTTAGATTATATACATCCACCAACATTGTGTTTCTGGGGTACTGCCAGCCCGATAGTATAGACGGTCTGGGTACTAGGAATGCCGCACATTGAGCGCAGGCAAGTTAAGTTGAGGGCATCACCGTGCAATCCGGGCAGAAAAAAGAGGTCCAGTGAGCTATCCTTTGTATGCCGATGCGGGCCCGCAGCATGCTGCGACGTACCGGGGCTATGTTCGCGGACACCGGGTATACTCGACCCCCATATCTGGGTTCGGTTCGACTCATGGACCCGGGTAAGTTCGCCGTCGTCAACACTTCTTGCTGTATAGCCGTTGCGGCAGGTTTGTTCATCCATCTCCCCCTCTACACCAGTACACCAACCCCTTCGCCAGGCGATCTAGGGTAGGGTACAGAGCCTCGTCTGGTATCCAAGCGCAAGCTTGATGGCGTCCCGGGCCCAGCACCTGGTCCCTTTTGCCGGCCAGACCCGGTATATGCAGATGCTGCTGGAGGTGGATAACATGCCTTGGATGTACAACGCCATTGCTGGCGTCGCGCATTGGACCCTGCTCGCTGGGTACCTGATTGTCCCTGGGACCTTCACAGCGTTGCAGAAATCCGGCCAGGTCCAAGACGCGCTGGCAAAGGACCACGTGGGACAGGCCGTTCTGAACACAGTCCAAAACCCCCCACTCCTCGCGATTGCCTGTATCCTCTTTATGGCGTCCACTGCGGCACTCGGATGGCTCTACTGGGAATGGCGGACCAACTACATCTGGCTTGTAAATCGGCTTTTCTTGTGAGTGGCCCTTGATCCCACAGCGAGTAGTAGAGACTGATAGAGGTCGAGGCCAATCATCATGAACGCGGCCGCAGGCCTTGCTACCACGCTCATCAATATCTATACCGCACGCGATGGGAATTGGTCCATCATGGCGCTGATCACCACCATCATCACCGGACTTACGCTGGTGGCCGCCTTGTCGCTGACCATCGTGTTCAAGTTCATCAAACTGAAGGAGGTCCAAGAGGCCCATCTGTGTGAAGTATATCTTGGTAGTCCGGGCCGGAGTGCCTGAGCCGTAGAGTTCTGTGGATCCACCAGCAAACCTACGGACCAGATCTGTCCATCTCCAAGAAAATATGCACATTTCGTCCACCACATACCTAGTCACATCGGATGCCATGTTCACTTTAGCCATAACGGTCCGCTGCTGCCTAATGGTGATCCCAGGGGTAAGAGTTACGCAGACGCGCGAGCGACTTTACTTGATAGCCTTAATCCTCTTTTATTAATCTCTGCCTGCCTTGGGCTCCCACGCATGACGAGACTACGGATGTCATGCATGTTATGGTGCACGTGATATCAGTCCATTGGAAAGGAGGGACTCTTGTCGCCCTGCCAACAGCTCGGTTGTAGAGGATTATAGAGTATCGACTTCCCGAGGCAAATCATCCCCTAGATTCCCTACAAAAATTACAAAAACATACAACAGCTAGGATTCGCTGGTGGCCACCCATTCAACTACTAACTGGCCGGCGGTTGGTTTACATGCGGTCACTAGTCGGGTGGGTGCAACCCTCATTGTTACTTGGATATATCTCCTCCAAATCGGGACTTAAGGGCCCATCGCGAGAGCGTGGAGCCCACAATTCATGAGCAGCTACAAGATGTGCGAGCGGATACGGCAAGATTGCTGGAATGCCTGGAATAGGTTAAGGCAAGAACCCAGAATCTGACATGGGCCGACACTGAGTCTTGGAAGGAGATGATTAAGTCAATAGTCCAAGATGCACAGACGATGATTAGAATGTAACGACGGCTGCAGCCAAGCTAAGTTCAGAGAAAGTCTTTGTTTCCGTCAAATACTGTATCCTCTAACCTCTGACGGCGGCCGCGTGCAGGATACACTCAAAATCGACCGGTTGATTTATTATGACTACAACCAGTCTGGCCCCGGGAACCCAGCTCTAGCAGCCTTGCTTATCGACCATCCAAGAGGCGAGTAACTATCAGCCGAGGTTCGCACAAGCGGGTTCCGATCGGTCACACCAAGTTGTTCGCGAGATTGACATGTCTATAGATCGCCTTTGGAATAGTGCAGTTGTGTGCGGGGGCAGGAGCATAAAGAGATCGAAGGGGTTTGGTAGCCTGTTTAGGTTTTCGTGGGCGGTTTGGCGTGGATGGCAAAAGAACAGTTGGTATAAAATACTTGGATTTTAGTAAACTAGCTGATGAAAATACCGCCGGAAGATATGGTTTGACTGTATAGAGGTCCGCATCCTAAATTACTACCTGGTTTCTTTGGACACGGTGACGGGCCATTCAGATAAGTCGGCAATGCAACCTAGATCTTAGTAGGGCAAAATTCTATTGCACGGCCTCCTAATGGAAGACTGTGTGTTGAGACCCACAGCACGCCGTTATATCTCGGGCTATATGATTCTTTGTTTCACTGATAATCTTCAGCCTGGTCTTTGCATCCTGCGCTGCTCAATTCTTACAAATCAAAGGAAAACATCCGAGGATTCAGCGCCCTATGTCCCCGCATCCTGGCTCACCTACATCAGAATCCGGTCCGGCTGTGGACTCCGGTGAGGCGGTACATTGTATGCCAGCATTGCCCGTATTGCTGATATAGTATTTTAGCCGTTGGTTGCAGACGTTGAGGGTTTGTGGACCCCCCATGTACGGCTAGCTATATATCCTGCCATATGTGACCTACGGACTGGGCGTTCTGCGACTCTAAAGCTGAAAAAAAGGGAAGTGAGCTGAAGTTGAAATGCACATTCCGACCGTAGAAGGTGCGATGCGTCAAACAGTCACTTCGATTCCATGTCGACCTAGGTGATGTTACGGTCTACTTGAATTGAAAGCTGTATTGCTCAAAACGGTCCATTTGCATCTGATCTCGATGTTGTAAGACGAGATTCTAACCTGTCCGCCACAAGGGATAAAGAGGACCCAACTACATGCACGATCTCAAACATATGTCTACCACGAAATGTTTCCGCCCACAGGCGAGCAGTTGAAGCGGCAAGGCGCTGAATTTTAGTTGCAAGATCCTCGTCGTACTCTAGGGTCTCTTGTAGGTCAGTCTCACGGACAAGACTTTTGGTCATGGCAATGAGCTTTTGTTCATCGTCTCGTAGTGTCTCGGCACCACCTGTACGAACGCTTTGGGCGGCCATTTCCAACCAGCTAGTAAGCAAGAAGGCACACTCAAGATCACTCAACGCATGCTGGATACTCCAGTGCAGGTTCTGCGTACGCGCAACATACTGTACGCCAACACGAATGGGAATACTGAGCGCATGGACGCACTGAAGAACAGCCCTGTCTATATGAGGAGACCGAATGACGGAGTGAATTCCGCGCTCAGAGAAGGATTTCAAAATACTTTCCGGATCATGCGTGATGAGCTGGTTAATTGGGCCCAAATTAGTATTCAGTCGAATGTACGCCATGCGGAGCAGCGCAGTTGCGTTGAAACCTAATGGGCCCTTAGGAGAGGAAGGGTCCAGGGTTGACTCCCAGGTAGCCTCCCAAGAGCGCTGCCAGTTGCGTAGGGCGACCTCCATTGACTCGATAAATCCGGCTCGTAGTGATGGTTCGGGAGAACAGCTTGCGGCATGACGTTCCAGAAAGATCTGCTGGAGGAGGCCGTGTATAAGCACGTAATTGGCGAACGCGGAAATGGCACCTTGTTCACAAATACTGCTTCCCCCAACAAGTTTCTCCAGATTGCTGATGAACAGTCGTTTGTATAATGTAGCAGGTGTACGAAGCCGGTCCCAGGCCGCCGAAGAGGGTGCCTTCCATACTACCTCGCATGATGGAAGGCAGACAGCTACCTCCTTGTTCATAATGAGAGGTGGGACGTCGAAAGCGATGCTCTGGAGGCTTAGTAAGACATAAGCTGCGAGCAACGTCCGCCGCCGCTCCTCATGAGCGACCCAAGTCAACCATGGAAGTTGCTCCTCTGTGATTTCCTCTGGTTGATGTATGCCAAGGTCTCGTAGCATGACAGCTAACTGACTAGCCATTGCTAGGCTATCCCGCACTAGCGGTGCATCACTCCACGCAGTAAGGGCCATAAGAACCACAAGTGCCTGAGTAGTCTGGAGGTAGGATTGATTACACCTGTCATCGGCTGACACGGAGCACTCAACTTCTTGAGTTGGTGCATATCTGTGGGAAGTATTCGGAAAATTCTGTCTTATGTGGTGGTCAACATATCCGGTGTATCTAACGGACAGATGCTCCATCGACTGCTGACTGCGCTTCTGAATGCGCCGATCAATTATTTCTTGTGCTTGGGCGTATAACCTGTAGCTTTTTGCATGTTCAAATCGATATAGCGCTCCAACGGCGGCTAGTGAAAGGAGTAGCTCAGGTGCGATCGTTTCTGGATCAAATGTAGACGTATGTATAAAGGGCAGGTGATCGTGGAAACCGCGGAAATACCCTTCAAGATATCGAGAGAGTGTATGTCTTGATGGAAGCAGCAGCCTCGGAAGGGAAGTGGCAGAAAGGGCTACTTTCTCGGAGATCGTCTTATATGCTTGGATTGTGACTGCCCACGGGCTCCTAGTATTCCCTTGTCCGGAGTCTAGGTCACTGTGCTGAGGTTGGTCGTTAAGGGATGGGAACTGTGGAGGCAGTGGTGGATGTTCGTTTCCAAAACCATCCTTCTGGGACGACCGCGGTATCTCATTATAACGCTGACTGCGCAGATGTCGTATTCTTGGGGACTGTTCAGTCTGCTGCTGGGCATACCATTGTTGAGATAAATCGGACAACGATATGTTCGTATCTAAGAAAGTGGCCGGCAGGAAGCTGTCTAATGTAAAAGGGTCGTTGTTCCAGAGGAAATCTATCTCGTCTGCTGCTCCTAGACTCATAATATCAAGTGACACATCGGGGTCGATACTCGCAAGGGACTCTGAAATCACATTTGTGTGAGCATTGTGCGGGATGTGTGTCCGACTCGCAGCCCCCTGTGCAGCAGGTTCGAGATTTTGCGCTATTCTAACACGGCTGCCTTCGGAGATATCGCTCGAGCTTAGGCCCACCAAAGATGGCCTTGTGGTTGACAGGTGACTTTCGTCAATCAAATGCTCCGACGCGACAATATTATTCGTGAGCGAGCTCTCGCCTTCGGCGGCCGCGTGGGCTATCCGACAATGGCGGGTGAGCAGGTCCCTGGGGGCATCGTTAGCTTTGCATAGGCAGACCCCGACGATCACTTACTGTCTCGAGAACTTTTTACCACAATTGCAAGTGAATGGTTTCTCCTGAGTGTCTAACGAGTCGATCAGTAAGGGGAAGTCGAACTATCGCAGGCTTTGGGGTATGCAGACGGGTACGTTCATGTCGCTGCAGATGCTCTTGCCGCTTGAACTGCTTACTACAGAAGCGGCAGGGGTTAATATGAACCTTAGGCCGCCCTTTGGGCATTGGAGCGGGAGATGACACTGTTGAAGGTTGGGAAAATGGGTGGTGGGTGGGATGGATACGGCAGTTTTCGGGGAAGAAAATCACAGTCAATTCGGAGTCGACAGAATGCCGGGCTTAATAAGCAACATTCCATTCACTTCCGGCATTCACAGCTTATCGATTACAAACCGGAAATACCTCAAAAGTTTCTCACTCTCCCCTTGCGATGAGTTTTACCGCTAGAGACTGTTTAACCCATTGTTAAAGGGGGTAATAACCCCAACTATTGGGGATCTTCAACAAAAAAAGGGTAGTGGGGTCTTGAGCCACTATTATGGGGCGAAAAGCAGATGACTACAGATGGGTTTTGGGAAAGTATCGTTTCTTGTGTTCATGTCCCTTAGTCACTGGCGGGGGTAAATTATAGTTATCATAAACTGGTAGAATACATTAGTCAACTGTGCCAGAAAGCGGAACGACCTCGTTAGTTAAGGCTTCGACCGTAGGTTGACCAAAGCCTTTCTGAAATCCAGGCCGAGCGATTATGCGGATCATAACTCCAGAAAAAGACCCCTTGCTCTAAGTAGTATCTATAATTGTTCTGAATAATGCACGAACAATTTGGGCCGAGAATATTGGAGTAGAAATTAAGACAATATCGGTCCTCCCATAAAATGGTAGTTTGATCTATTGGGCACGTTTTCTTCTCCATAAGTAGTGAACGTCATCGCCTGGGGTAGAAAATCCGAAACTATATATATATTCATGGGGGTCGGTCCCATGATTAGATTGATATTTATCTTCAATATTCGCCGGCAGAATCCTCCCATCCCATTTCCAGGGCCATATTAAAATAATGTCTACTCAGATTGCCCTACGCCTTACTGGCAATGATTCTTGGGAGCGGCTGGGCGAGTTCAAGGAACCAGTGCCTTCTGCTGGCAGCCATGAGCTACTCATCAAGGTACGGAGTGTCGCATTGAACTTCCGAGACATTGCTATTGCTACTGGAAAGTACCCTTTCCCAGTGAAAGACAAAGTTGTACCTGCCTCTGATGCTGCGGGAGATGTTGTTGGTATTGGAGAGGGTGTTCAAGGATTCAGCGAAGGCGACAAGGTGATTGCTACCTTTGACATTGCCACCTTGTACGGCCCTATCAGAAATTGGCACAATGGACTCGGTGGTCCAATCGATGGTGTTCTGAGAGAATTCGTGACGATTCCAGCTGCTGCCGTGGTTAAGCTTCCCGAATCATCTCTGAGTTACGCCCAGTGGGCCAGCGTTGTTTGCACTGGGACCACTGCATGGAACTCACTGTACGGAAATATTCCTCTAAAGCCGGGCAACACTGTTCTCTTCCTTGGTATGGCAACTGCACCTTTCTCAAGAAAAGGAAATCGTCTAACTGTAAATTAGGTACTGGGGGTGTATCCATCACTGGCCTTGTTCTTGCGAAGGCTGCGGGTGCCATCACTATCATCACATCCTCTTCTGATAAGAAGCTCCAGTATGTTCAGCAGAAGTACGGAGCTGACCACACAATTAACTATAAGACCATTCCAAAATGGGCGGAAGAAGTGCAAAAGATTACCCGGGGCCAAGGCGCGGACTACATTTTTGAAAACGGCGGCTCTGGGACCATCAAGCAGTCTCTGCAGGCTATTGCTTACGGCGGCAATGTCGCAGTTATTGGCTTCCTCTCCGGCGCTCCTCAAGATGAAATGCCAGATGTAGCCGGTCTTGCATTGGCAAAAGGAGCCGTCGTCCGCGGTATTATGGTTGGTTCTAAGCAGATGCTTGAGGACGCTGTTCAATTCATCGGCGCTCACAATCTACCTATCCCTGTGGAGAAAACTTTCAAGTTCACTCGGGACAAGGTTGTTGAGGCATACAATTACCTTGCGAGCGGTCAGCATACCGGGAAGGTCTGCATTGAATTCTGATTCCAAGATATTGTGCTCGGGGAGAAACAGCTATGTTAGAAGAGCCTTAGAGTAATGTACAACTGCTGTACCAGCTGCTACAAACGCCTTGTTCGTCGGTAAAGCATCCACAAGCCAGGAAAGTGGCATTATTTAGTCGTATCTGGCCTATGGCGACTAAGAGGGGGATCCACCGAATGCTCCGTCAGCGGTAGTGACTCGATTATCGATAGCTAACTATATATACCTAGTTATGTAAATACCATTCCAATGGTGTTACTCTATGATATTGCCGCTGGTGCCCTGTTAGAGGCAGGATATAGAGGTCTAAGTGGCATGTTTCCTGCCAATGAATCTCGAGTATCCAGTAACTGAATCTGTTGATATAAACCGCCGAGGAGGTTTCTAATCATAACGCGAGAGCGTAAAATAATGCTCGAAGGTCTAGTCGAGAAGTAGAGGGGATTATGTTCACCTCTGCGCAGAAGATCGAAATGCAATGTGCAATGTGACAACCCGAACCTTGCTTGCTACTTTGCTTTGACGCGCAAGCAGACCAACGCCATTCGTGCCACATAACGCCACCTAATTCTGGACGTCCCTTACCCAGTTAGACGGAGTAGCACCAGGTCATAGTGTGGATTGTCGTATCAATAGCGAATCAGCCGAAAATTGTGTAATAATACAAAAGGAGAAAGAAGAATAAAGATCCAAAACAACCACCAAGTGGAGCTCCCGGTAGCTCATGAGTAGGCTGCATTGAACGCTATTATCATATCCTTAATTTGAGCTTCTAGGTCACGACTTAGTTCGCCATCCTTTTCAATTTTGGCGAGTACCTCAGGTTCGTAGCTTTTGAAATGTGCAAGGATGCTAGCTTCCCAGTGTTGGATTTGGTCGATCGGTATTCCATCGACAAGGCCGCTGATTCCAGCATATAGCAAGGGCACCATCTCATTGACAGCCATCGGCGCGTACTGCTTTTGTTTTAAGAGCTCAGTCAGATGTTCACCACGCCTGAGTGTTTGTTTAGTGGCAGCATCAAGATCTGACCCGAATTGAGAAAATGCAGCAATCTCACGGTACTGTGCTAAATAGAGCTTGAGTGAGCCAGCGACCTGTTTCATAGCTCTAACCTGGGCTGCGGAGCCAACCCGAGACACAGAGAGCCCGACATTAATGGCAGGACGGATGCCTTTGTTAAAGAGTTCAGATTCTAGATATATCTGACCATCAGTAATGGAAATGACGTTCGTGGGAACATACGCCGACACATCGCCGCCCTGTGTCTCGATAATAGGAAGAGCAGTGAGTGAGCCGCCACCATTCTTGTCATTCAGCTTTGCTGCGCGTTCTAAGAGACGCGAATGGAGGTAAAAAACATCTCCAGGGTAAGCTTCGCGTCCAGGGGGGCGACGAAGTAATAGCGACATCTGACGATACGCGACTGCATGTTTTGACAGGTCGTCATAGACGATAATGGCGTGCTGGCCATTGTCTCGAAACCACTCACCCATGGCACAGCCGGCAAAGGGAGCAATATATTGCAGAGGTGCAGCTTCAGACGCTGTGGCTGCCACAACGATGGAATATTTCATAGCATCATTTTCTTCCAGCGTCTTGACTAACTGAGCCACTGTGGACCGTTTCTGTCCGACAGCCACGTAGACGCAGTACAGCTTTTTTGACTCGTCATTCGAGTTATTCCATGTTCGTTGATTCAAAATCGTGTCCAGGGCAATGGCGGTCTTTCCAGTCTGTCGATCACCAATAATCAGTTCACGTTGGCCTCTGCCAATAGGCACCATGGCATCAATGGCCTTTAGACCAGTCTGGACAGGTTGATTGACAGAACGGCGAGGCAGAATACCAGGGGCCTTAATCTGGGCACGAGTCCTTTTGGTAGTCTCGATGGGTCCCTTCCCGTCGATAGGGTTTCCCAGTGCATCGACCACTCGTCCTAGCATCTTCGGACCAACGGGAACATCCACAATTTCACCAGTTCGCCAAACAGGCTCACTCTGTTTAACAAGCCGATCGGAGCCGAAGAGCACGATACCAACATGACTGGCCTCCAGATTCATGCACATTCCCTTTACACCAGATTCAAATTCAACAAGTTCTTCCGCTTGAACGTTCGTCAAACCACACGCACGAACAATTCCATCACAGACAGACAAGACATGGCCAGATTCAGCAAGGTTAGGGGGCTGTTTCAGTCCACGTATCCTCTGCTCAAGCTGCGAGGATATTTCGGTCGATGGACGTTTGGCAGCATAGCAAGACGAAAATGGTTGCTTCCTGACAGTGACCAGGAAGCTGGTAGAATTAGATGCTGACCTGCAGCTTCCGGCAACCAGGGTAGCAGCCGTGAGGCGATTAAGAGATTGACAAGAGTATTTGAACATCACTGAACAGTTTTGAGACTTCAAAAGCGATAAATGCTGAGGGGGAAAATACGAATCACGGATGTTAGTATTCATAACCACCAGGTAATGGTGTCATTATGACGGCCCGCCAAACTCCATATTCCTTACCATGGTTACCGTATCCGGTAGGAGAAGTTCTTCGTATTAGATTATACAGATGTTTGTCAGTTTAGGGATTATGTTACACATATGGTCGGTCAACAAGCTTGTGAGTCCAAGCTCGTGAGTCGAAACTAACCCTGATCTGTGCGCTTGTGCAGTACGCATGTTTGCCGTTGCTTATCCTAATACTCTTACTCGCGCGAGTTTCCCAAACAACCATGGGATGCATTTTTTCATTTTTCCAAACATAGAATTTGGACAGCAAAGAACAGGGGAAGTTTCGTAGTACCCAAGTAACCATCCTTCAGAATGTCTGCCCTGTTGGCCGTATGACGATCTGTATATACCATTCTCAGCTTCCTTGCCCCACACATACTATTAGCGAATCCCTCGCGGGCCTTGCGACTCATTCCTGATGCCCTGTCGCTCGGTGTTCTGCGGTATCACCCAGTGGTTAGCCGTTTGCGACCTAAAGCAAGATGTTGGCAGTGAGGGGTTTACGAACGACGTTCTCCTGGATTTCGCCTTCGTTCAATATTGTGAAGATGGCTTCATCAACATTCGGCTCATGCTCAATTGTGGTCCTGCTGGCTTCATTATGAATCCCTTGAGGTCCATGCCTAGGCAGATTGCGGAATTCGGTTAACAGTCGGGTCGTCGTTGTTGATATACCCTGCATTGCTGATACCAGAACACATATGTAGTATCAGGACGGAGCACCTACAGATGTGAAGTAAATATCTTCCATCCGTCGAGGACCTGGGCTAATGGAGTAGAATGATCCCTTCTCCATTCTTGCACAGCAGTAGCATCTTCAACCATTATGACAAAGTCTTCAGTCCGTCCTTTGTAGAAGACTTTGGATTGCATTGTGTTCCCACGGGCCATTTTGACATCCTTAGTCCGCTTTATCTTTGATTGTTGGTTGCTCTTTTTGTGTCAAGGGTTACTGGAAATCTTTGGAAAGCAGTGCGAAGGGCTTCTGGTCCAGATCCTGTAAACCTGGACGAGACAAAACCGATGGCGGTCGGAAGTGAGGGGACCGCCACCCTATCTTAATTCGCGCGTCATCATGACATGCCAGTATCATAACACGTCAGGTCGACCACGGGGACCAGGAATGTAGTGGATGGCTCAACCAATGGAATAATTAAAGGGTCTTCTTGGATTGCTGTAAAAACCCCAGGCATGTAGTTAACTATGAGTGGGCAGGTCGATTAAATACAAACCAAGAGACTGTGTAGCTAGTCCACCGAGGTATGGACACTGACAGGATATTAATAGCCATAGCACCACTTCTCATTCCCTTTTTATGGAGCGAGCAGTGCGTCCAATCTTCACAAAGCCTTTTCTACCCCCTGACTTTTTAGGTGTACTCGTAGCCGTGTTTTTATCATCCTCTTCCTGGTCTACCACAATTCGCCTCCTCCGGACCAACGGTAGGCTTCCACGACAAGGAGTACAACAATCGAAGGTGTGCTCAGTGCTCCTAAGGTATCCAGTACCCCAAGAATAGTGTGAAATTGATGATGACGTCCAGGAGGTACACAATGCTTTGTATTCAACCTGACGCATTTTCCATGAGGGCGTCAAATTATTGGTCTGGGGAAGTAAGGATAACTACAAGAAAGCGCCTAGACTTCACCTAACTGCATGCTCTATTTCATTCTTCGGTCACAATACAGCGAGGATCCAGAGATACTATTCAATCGTATTGCCGGCATTCTACTTTGCAAGGCGCAGCACTAAAACCAAGCATCATGAGGGGCACGTAGACTGTGGCTTCGCGGTTCTTCAGGTACTACTCGGAGGTCGTGAGATGCGCGCCATCGACGACGAGAAAGCGAGTGACGGTGATAGACTGGCGATAATTGCAGCAGGGAGCTTGTGTAGACAGTCGACTTGCGAGGCCGCATTGGTGCAGTTGGTTACTTCGAGAGTAATGATACCAGCCACGTCCATTTCTGTGATTGTGTAATACTCAGGGTATGTTGTCCCGAAGTACAGTCCGAGGTTGTTCGGCACGATCGCGTCGGCGAATTGCCCCCGGCTTTGGGTGATGCCAGCAATGATGCGAGCAATGCACGTAGGGACGCTCCGCCGGCCGACTCTCCAAATATGGTGATTCGAATCTGGGCCGCTCCCGAAGCCTTGGATGTTCTTGCGAACTCCCCATGCCGTGATTCGGTTCCGCCAGTCCGAAATTGCCACTCATCCTTGCACTGCCCAGGGCCAAAAAGAAGCTTGTAAAAGGTACCGGAGGCGGTTATTCCCAAATCGGCAGGCCAACGATCGTTGCGTCATGTTAGGCGCGGAAGCACCTGACGACCTTATCAGTCATCCCGCCCACTGAAGGATCTTCCTCTTCTATCGACTCCCTCCGACTCAACCCGCCACTCGTACACTCAATCCATGGACCAAACAGCCTGGCTCTCGGAGCCAGAAGAACTCTCGCCTCCAGGTTCTCACGGACTATCTCCGTAAACAAGGGCCACCATGGCTCCCAGCCTCGAAATATCCATCCCGACGACAAGCATCTCTCCGACCTCCCCACCATACACCGTCTACCACATCGCCCTTCGTCTCCCACTCCTCTCCTTCACCGTCGCAAAACGGTACTCCGACTTTGCCTCATTCCACACAAACCTCATCAAGCAAACGAACGCCGCCCCACCCATCCCTCTACCCTCGAAATCCTGGTTCTCCAACACCGTCTCCAACGCCTCGCTCCGCGAAGACCGCCGCCAGGGTCTAGAAGCTTATCTCCGCGCGATCAACGAAGCGGACGATTCACGCTGGCGCAACTCGCTCGCCTGGCGCGACTTTCTCAACCTCACCAGCGCCACAACCGCCCGCTCCAACGGCAATGGACCCACGACCTCCGCCCGCCTCCACGCTGCCATCACCGAGCCGTGCAACTCAGCCGGCTCGCACGCCCTCATCACCGACCATACAGTGTGGCTCGACCGCTACTGCAGCATGAACTCGCACCTCCACGATGCGCGACTCCATCTCACGCGGCGGGACCAGGAAACCACCCTGCAGAAGCAGCATGAAAGCTCGGCGAAGGCAAAGATTAGCCTCGTGCGGGCGGGAAGTTTAATTGCGGCCCTGGAGGAGGGGCTGAAGCATCTTGAAGAGTCGGGAAGTGGTCGGGCGCAGAGCCCCAGCGCGGCAGGATGGAATGGGGATGCGCGTGGTGGTGTGTGGGATAGGAAGGGAAGGAGCTCATTGGGCGAAGGCGAGTTGCGTCGGCGAAGGGATCTTGTAATCAATGCCCGGAAAGATAAGGATGGGCTGGAGGGCTTTCTGAATGCCGTGGCGGCGAATAGCCGAGTGGACAAGGCGGTGGCTTCTATCCAGGATAAGGAGGCACTGATCGGTGGTGCTGGTAGGAAGGCTTCCCGGGAGGGAGTACTCGGTAAGGAAATGGAGCGGACGCGGGAACTGGATAACCAAGGGGTACTGCAGTTGCAGCGGCAAACAATGGAGGATCAGGCCCAGAGTGGGCCGATGAGGATTGTCAACCAGCAAACGAAGCTGGGAATTGCGATCAATGCGGAACTGGAGATCCAGAACAAATTGCTGAAGCTGATGGACGAGGATGCGGACAGGTACTGATTCTTTTACTTGTATTTGTTCATGTGGACCTATACTAATAGTTCGGCAGACTGAAGAAGAAAGTTGATATCGGCAAGAAGGGAATCGGGAAGATTTCGTGATCCCAATTGTTTTGTCTTAGATATTAGGCTTACGTCGATACATTCTTCCTGTGCATTCATCTGCTTTGACTCCTATACCGCCAGGCAGTCGGTCAACTAATTCAGCGCCTGAAACGTCCTATACTGCTAGGCAGCTGGAGAATCAAATATACGCAGCAAGGGAACTGCTTCGAGAACGCGCTCAAAGTCCTTTACCTCTACTAGAAGAGAGGTTCGAGGAAGCAGGCAAGAGAGCTTCGGATACGGAATTTATTGTGTATTGAATCAGATTGATCGGTAACCATCCGATATTCCAATTGTCCAACTTGTATAAACTTTCAGGTACGAACAATCAACCTTTGAATCACACCGCGTCTGTCGTGATACGAGGTTGATTGTTAAGGAACAAGCGGCATCGTCGAAATAATCCTATAACAATCCCATTCTCACCTACGTAGGAAGCAAATGGATACATGCTTCACGTATTTTCCTCTAAGAAATGAGCAATTCAACGAATTTTGCTCTGAACCCAAAAATCGCGGTTTACCATGAGAACAATCCGATGTCAGTAGGTTGTATTTTGATGTAGGGCACAAGAACGTTTGGGGTTTGAAACACTCGCTTAAGGTACGACTCCTCACATATGGTAAACCAGAACCGTTTCCTCCGCTAGATACATACAGACTTGCCTATTTTACTCATGAAGGAGGGAATCGCTACAGGCAATATAGCTATATAACCTCCTCCGAGGCTCGGATCTGGCAGCAGGTACGGGCACATTATTGACCTGCAATGCGTAGCTATTTCAGAGATACGCCTCCCGGACCTATATTCTCTACAGAGTTGATTCGGAGTTGGGCCATACGTCCTCATGAGTATGGTTAGGGTGATTATGTAGTAAGAGTAGTACGTGAGAATTTCTCACACTTGCAGCTATTTGGAGCTCTGCAATTTGACCACAAATAGTCCTCTTGTTATTAAGAGTTGTTGGTCCTTGAGACCGACTCATCGTTTTCTAACCGCTCAACAATAACCTCCAGTTCTTTAACATGCGGGTACAATTTCATAACCCTAGTTTGAAGGCTCTGTGATTTCAAAATCAGCCGTGGGAACGGCGAGGTGTGTTAGCATTGTAAGTCCTTATGTGAAAGCCAACCGCTAACATGCATTTGCATGGCAATTAGATAAAATTAGACTGCGAAAAATCGGACAACCGTAAATCTCAGAATATAATGTTGACTTACCATTATCTCGAGCTCTTTCGATACCCTAAAATTTGCAACAGTATGGCGGTAAGTATATATACCGCCCATTGCTACCCCAGCGATGAACCCATATACCCTGCAGTATCGTTTGTTGTGTAAGTATATGTGAAGGGAAGCAACACGCCAACAGCAGCACTGCGAAGTAAACGCATAAAAGGCATGGTATACTGTCAAGCGTACCTAGCTCGAGAAACGGGGATCTGAAAGGCTTTGCTCATGGTTCCTTATATATATACCCGAAGAGCTCCTTTAATTTAAGTGCAGAACGACGGCGTGCTTATTATCGTCAGCGGTGTAGTTTGGCGAGACGATACACCTCAAGGTCTATTGATTGTAGTTCGCTCATCAACATATACCACAGGTCTGGTTGACGATGACGTAAATCATCAGGATGTGACGTAGTCACCAGTCCATATCCCAGATATATGGTAAGATAACGGTTTTAACATGAAAGGAACAAGTCCTGTGTATTGGATAACTCCGTAGACGTGTTCTGATGAGAGCTGTCCCGCTAACGCAGGTGAAAAACGTTTCACCGGACACAACCCTTTCTCCGAGCCATGCTCCATTGTTTAGACCCTTAACTTTTGGTGTCGGAAACTACAAAAACATGTAGACAGACTAGACAATTCTAGGATCTATGCGTTCCCTCCCACATGCACAATTCTGTAGTTGTATGATAAAGTAGTGTATGGTAAAAGACGACACTCATGATCTCATACTGTCACTTTGTTCTGCTGGGTGGAGGAAAGGGTTTATATAAGACTGGAACATGGCTCATATTCAACGCGCACACCTCATTACCCTACAAAAGAAATCCCACAATGTCTTCAGATCGCGACAAGGAACCCCAACCTGAGGTGCAACCCAAACTACGCCACGACGAATGACACCCGGTACAGATTAATGATTTATACAGTCACTTTCCGAGGCCGAAAGATGGCTTCTCCGGACCTACGGCAGACTTCCACGACCAGATGTGCAGAAATCGAAGGTGGGTTCTGCCCAATATACTATAGAACATTGACTAACAATATAAAGGGACGGAAATACTTTGATTCTGGAGATTATGCACTTTCTGCCACCAAGAAAGCAGGCGATAGCAGTCTTGGTCAAACAGGCACGGCCCATCCGCTACGTGAAAGCATTTCACGCCCGCATGCCCCAGTTCCTACTGCTAGTAACATCAGCAACGATGCATATAAGGACATTAATGTTAAAAAGAGCCCGAGTCCAGAAATAGTGGGGAGCCCTCTCCACCAGCGAACAAACACTGGAAATAACAAGACTGAAGGTACTTAGGATAAACGACGGGGAACAGATAAGATACTGAGCGCTGCCGACAATGCAAGATAGGATGCGTGATGTATGCAATACCAGTGGTATAAACGAGCGAATCAGTCTCTATGAAGTGGTATAACGTCATGCCAATTTTATTCTGTTGAGTCGGGTCAGTGACATCATCCGTCGCAAGAGATAGTTTTTTACCACAGCTGCCGTGGCCGAGTTGAAAGCCGCCTGATTTAACTATAACTGCTTCGTGAAGATATCGAGCGGTATAGGGCAATGATGACTGTTCAACGCTAGCCTACAGAATCGATGCTTAGAGGGCGCTCATAACCTCTGAACAAGAAGGCATTCCATAGAATGCTTGATGTTGTTGAGGCGCACTTTGATAACTGAACTTGCGAGTTTTCTGGTGTTGTTCACCCTGTTACGCTGATGGTGATCACATAGTCATGTTATTCCACAATGCAATACGTGGTCTCGCCATATCTCATGTAAAATCTGTATTAATTTCAGCGATCTCTTGTAATACAAAGTTTTCCCTTTCAACCTTAATCGTTCAACTTACCCTGGGCCGTCAGAATTGGACTTACGGGTCCCAGTGTACAAAGATTGAGCTGCTAACTCAGCCGTCATGACGAAAGAAAGGCGTCACACGAATAGTAAGGCGAGAAACGCGCCCACTGTATATTAGACGCCAGTTGCTTCCGCGTAGGATATTTTCCACATTTATGTCTTCAGTTAATCCAAGCGCTCCATCATTCAAACTGCAGACGATATCTATTGGTGTTGTCCAGACCAAAGATGTCGCACAGCATACCTCTGATGATAAAGGTCGCCGATAAAGCGACGCCAATTATCGTCAGTGAAGATACATCTTATGACGCACTTTTCGAGGTCGTGGATAATCTCGTCGGGTCGGACGCAGATGCGTACAAAATGTCATTGAGAAGCTTTTCGGTGAAATGGGACCACAGTTATCCAGAAAGTGGGTTTCCAGAGCGGACCCTAGTTACCAAGGAGAACTTCAGAGCTACTATAGAGCTTATCGCCCTTAGGCGAGGAGTGGATGTTCTGGAGGCAGACCGAAGAATCGAGCGTACCTCCTTATCTGGTTCGTTCGAATGATTAAAACTGTGAATGGCTCACGGGTGAATTTACTGAAGCTACGAAAGCTGGCGTTAAATGCTTGCGTGGACATGTCGTGTGAGATATAGTTAACTCTGGCTTCGCGAGGCTTGGGCGGCTAGCAAGATGCAGTTTGGCAGTATGTACATCCAAGACGAACATACTGCAGAGAGGCAGTTATCAAACCCAACCAGAACACCCGTGAATGAGAATAAATAGCAACAATGCGCACTATATTGATATGCCTTGAGACGGTCTCTCCTTCGCCCGTGTCCATGGTCCAACGAGCTACTCTCATACTTTGGTCCATTCTGGTACTGGCAGAGGCCATCCGGGAGCAATTGCGCGGCGTTCACATCCACCACTTGCATATTAAATGCAGTGTGTGTAGTCCAGAATTGGTGTGCGCATTATCACATATGGCGAACTACCGAGCTGAGGGGAATTGGGGTGGGGACGCAGACTGTCCGCGAGAGCATCGGACCACAGCATCCGATCTATGACATTTCCCTAGACACTCGCCGGTAAGTATCAGGTAGCGCACAACGTAGCAGCGTAGAACCTGTTTCCGTACTGTTTCTCCCATCAGCAGCCATGTTACCGAGTAATATGCTGTTCCTGTCACTTTTCAGGTGAACGTGGGTATTCCAAAGCATTCTCAATCTTATTTTGCACTTGGCTGAATCGTTCCATAGGCTTCTGAATGTCGCGTATCCGGTTGAGATGTATATTACGGCGTTCCAAAAACCCTGCAAAGATAAAGCCATTGCACCTGCCAGGTTTAGGCCAAAGTTGTCTTCGTTGGTGTTGATGAGGCTATGGATGCGATTAAAGGAAGATGGTATCTTGAAATGTATCAGCTGAAGACCCGAAATACCCAGTAACCGTGATTATCAAGGTTCTTCCCGAGGGAGGGAAAAGCACGCGCGAAGGGGCATAGTGCATACCCAAGTGGCTGTCATGGCAACAAAGAAAAGAAAGGAATATCTTATATAAGCCCACAATGCACTGCTACTACTGCTGCCATCGCTCAACGTGCTTTGAGTTTGCAGTATCTGGGACTCAGTACAAACAGAACGTGGAGACATAGGCTTCCTAGTCGCACATCCTGCCTCCCTAGAGTTCTCATTCGAAGGTAGTGCTTGACCAGTTATCAGCCTAGATCTGCCCTTGCGGATAATGTTCCAGCCGACACTTATATAGATGGTCAGTGTGATAATAGCGACGAGCCTGCGATGGGCACGACATTAGCGCGGCTCATGCAGCACACAGGGTAAAGGACTAGCTTTAGCATACCATATGGGTCCATAAAAACATACCAAACGAAGATATTGCCAGGAGTCTGCAATGGAACACCAAATCTTATACCGATTTCCATGGTTGGACGAATCAGTTCAGTGCTCAAGGCTTTAGACGATTGTGATATTCCGGAGTACACACCGTGGCCGGCCCGTAGATCCTTCCCCTGTCCTCCGTTTTGAGCGCTAGGAGCACTACGCTAGGCGGTAATGGCAATCCATAGCATGCAAGGAAATACCATTTCTCCAGCCTCTCTAGATCTTTTGTTGAGTAACCTCGGTAAAATGTAAGATAGACATTAATAGCCATGCAGAGTGCCCATAAGGGATCCGATGGGATACAGCTGTCAATGCAGTCCATACATTAGTCCTCAGTCATCTTGGTGATCGTTTTATAGTACCATCCCCTCAGGGATTAGGCACAATAAAAAAGTTCTCGGGTAGCTCACTATTGGATGAAGAATGCCTGCGCTTGGCAGAGGGCAGAATTTTGACCAGCTCCAATTCCGTCTCTGCTGATCAATGAGCAAACAGCAGAGATCATGTTGCCAAAAGAGGCGTAGAATATCAGCTTTCTGACGGGTTTGCGAAATAAGGGAGATGAAAAATGTGTTATGACAACGACAACACAGCCGAATAAGGAAAAACTTCCCCCTATTCTCTCTGCTATTGAGATAGCACGCCTCTTATCGTCGCTTAAGGTCATGGCACAGCAGGCGCAGCGAACTGCAGCGTAAGGTGTATTGCCAGTGGTGGATCGAGATCGTTCAAATGGGGTGGTAAGATCACCATTTAATAGTAAATCCTGCTGTCTAAATATCGCTTTTCTTTTGCTAATTTGTCCCCAGAAGGGGGCACAAGGAAAGTTATCTGTCTAGGTTTCAGTTAACAAGGGTTAATATCTTATGGAATCCGGCTCCTCTCCGTATTTATACTCGGGTTCCGAAATACTAGACACATACTACGGACCTGCAATAGCAGCCAGAGCCGTTGCAGCTGCTGGGCGTCCCTGTGACAAAGAGATACTCTTCGACTTGTTACATAGGATCAAGGGCACATATCGCCGTGGTGAATTGACCTTGTACTTTTATGTATCTTCTTCGGGGTGGGTCTACTCCTAAGGAAAAGTGCTCTCCTCCCCAAAAGCTTATTTACTACATGCACTACACACCCACAAGTAATCTATTACGGAGAAAGCTCCAGAATGGGAACAATTCGGGCACGTTGTCGTTGGTTCGCCAAATAGCGGTGCGACTTGGATGCCACGTTTAGACTCTTCGTATCCGAGACAATGGTACGTCCAGAAGCACTGTTACGGATGTCCAAGGAGGCCACCGCGTCGCTGATTGTATTATTGGGAGCATGGTGCCACGTGGATTTTTTTGTCCGTGACAAACCATGGTAACTAGCAACGACGAGCCATGCACAGTGCTTACCTTAGGTCAGCATATGATTGGCCGTACCATCCCTGTCTTGCATCGATCGGGAAAGCCATCATACAACAACGTTCTAGAACCTTGAGATTCCGGTTCGTTCCGTCGTTGCCTAGATACAGCGTTGAACCAAGAGCAATTGACAGACTAATAATGTCGCTCGCTAGAAGGAAACTAAAAGGCGGAGGATATGAGATCACGCTACCCGCTTTGGTATGGACAGCATCCCAAAGTTAGCCAACCCATGTGTGCTATGGTGCGCCTCGATCCAGTTTGAATTGTCGGACGCTCCCCGCACTATGAGCTAGCTATGGTTAGTCTAGTCCTAAAATGGCCCTTCGTCGGTGGGGCGACATTCCCACAGCAAATGAAGCACCGTTCGCGCCAGCTGGTCCAGACCGCATTAAAACACAGGAAAAGGAGAGTGACGAATGTCCGGCCTCCCGTATTTGGATTTAGCTAAACGGCTTCACTTGGTTTCCCTACCATTTATGGCTTCAAAGGCCACTGGGCCGGAGTTGCTGTCCAAATTAAACTTTTCATTAGCACGCTAGGCTAACAAACTAAGGAAGCTTATTATTCCGTTCTCGTATCACGCTGTGACCTTGGTGCAATCGCCCTGTTTCTGATTAACGCAGGTCAAGGATTTCGCTTCCCGCACTTTGCGTGGTCCCACCGGCCTCGGACATATCCCCGTCAGTCTCATTCGGTGCTAGGGGTTGTTATGGATACCTGTATGCATAGTACATCGAAACAGAGTCTTCAACTGTTATTTCCTACATGCCTATCTCTTTTCTGTCTAGATGCCTTCTTTGCATTGACGGAGAATAGACCAACTTTGGAACTTGCTGCGGAAACTGCACAAAGCCGCCTGCACTGCATGATAATGTGAGCAGGCAGACGTCATCTCTTCTTAGTGGTAATCAAGTGGCCCACTTAGCACCTCTCATTCGTTTCCCAAGTGTGGTCCCACAGCGTTAGCCCTCGGGCTGGGTGAACAAGCTTTGTACAGATCGTTCTACGAGAATAGATGGAATTGTACCCGCGTGTTAAGAAACTGGAGGTTGTTATTGATCGATTAGACAACGATGGGTAGGTCTGAAGGATCGACAACCCTTAACGACAGAAGCACTACTTGTAGCCAAATTGCAGAGCTGCGAGTTCGCATGTACTATCATTTGCTACAAAAATAATTCTAAACCTGCTGCTCATCGGAACTTCTATGGCACACCACCAAGGAGATCTTCTCTTTCGGTCGGATACTGCTGACCGTCCACAGCATCTGTTGTGACTTAGAGCAGCCCATATAACTTTCTGCGTGCTCCCCAGAGGAACTATTCATGTTACCGGCGACCTGGGCACTGCTAAATTCGACAGTTTACAGTTTCAACAAAAAAAAAAGCCGAACAAGCCAGTGCAGGTGCAGCAGACCCGATTCCAAATCACCAAGATGACAACCGTCGGCGCAGTAGGCAGGAGAGATGCGTGATCTTCACGGGGTTCCGGTTGGATCTTAGCTGCTGCGCTCATCAGTACGGCATAATGCCTCCCGGCTAATCCAAGCGCTTCATCATTTAGACTGTAGACGATGTCTATCTGGTGCCATCAGCAAGAATAATCTGGTCCGGTTAGAGGCAGATGCATACAGAAG
Source organism: Aspergillus aff. floccosus IMV 01167 (assembly GCA_001931935.1). Taxonomy (NCBI): domain Eukaryota; kingdom Fungi; phylum Ascomycota; class Eurotiomycetes; order Eurotiales; family Aspergillaceae; genus Aspergillus; species Aspergillus aff. floccosus IMV 01167. The sequence continues at coordinate 57,827 of MSJE01000237.1, read as the reverse complement.
CAGAAGTCCTGCTATTCCACGCAAAAATTTTCACGAGGTTAAGTACTCTCGTTTACCTGCATCTAGAGGACATTTTATATTCTGACTTTCCCTTAAATAGTGTTGATCTATGTTTATTAATGCTCTTTCTCTGTGTGGGTTCGTTCGTTGGAGGCCGTTGACGAAGGGTCGGTGGCTGTAGACAACTGAAAATTTATCAGCAGCCAATTCGTTCAGCACATTCTTTTTGCTTTAGAAAACACAGGCATTAAAACAAATGCTAGAATAACACATAAAGACCAGCAAAAGAGGCCATAATATTAGAATAATTTGTTCGTGGCGGAGAACTGCGTCACCGCTGTGAGCAGCGTTGCTAGTTTCAGTTGGGGCTTAATAGGAGATGTACATGTCACGTCTACGTCACACAGCAACACGTGCCCTTAGGACTACAAAAACGGAAATTATCAAGAAGGATAGGGATTTGTGTAGAAATGATACGTGCACTTCCAACGGGTGACAGCTCTCTTTGATATACTTTTTGTGCTCGACTTCGCCTCACTGGGGTCGCAAAAGAATAACGCAACATCATATGCGGCCGACATTTGATAACCTTGTGATATCGACAGTGCTGGGCAGTTATCAGCCGGTGAGAAACAACCCTAGGATACTTGATTGAATGTCCCGCAAATCCAAATCGCCGCCGTTCAAATTTATGCTGTCATTCCCTCTTCTGCCCATCGTACCTCTTTACTCTCTCTTAGCTGAGCTCAATCATCGACTCGTCGGTAGACTGACTGCCTCTACCGCGTACCAAAATCAATAAAACTGGACATTCATTCTGGACGAAACTTCATAGGTAAATGAAAAAGAAAGACGACCATGACTGCACCGAACATTTCCATATCATCTGCGCCCTTTACGCCACTTCGCGTCCGATCATTTCTGCCAGAAATGAACACCCCAACATCAAGTGACCATGGAGATACAGATATGTGCATGGATTCTCGCACCCTGCTTAACAAGGGCTATGCCGGAGATGAAAGAGATACTCTCAGATCGGAACCCAGTAGGGAATCCGGCCTTGAGGTGGAGAACAAGTTCGCCTTCTCGACTGGCCAGCTGAACCGACTCCTTAATCCCAAGAATCTCAGGGCTTATGACGCTATTGGCGGATTGCGCGGGTTGGCAAAGGGTCTGCGAACCGATGTGCGGAGCGGCTTGAGCATGGACGAGACCGTGTTGGATGGCACGATGAGCTCTCACGGGACGGCGTCCCAGAATCTTGTGCGACAACATGGCGCCGGTATGGACGAATCGGCAACGAAGAAACCAGAGGAACAATTTGCGGATCGGCGGCGGACGTTCGGAACCAACAAGCTGCCGGAAAAGAAGCCCAAATCGATCTTGGAGCTCGTGTGGATCGCATACAATGATAAGGTGCTAATCCTATTATCCATTGCCGCTGTTGTCTCCCTCGCCGTGGGTATTCCGCAATCTGTGAGAGGAATAGGTGTGGAATGGGTGGAGGGAGCAGCGATCTTTATTGCCATCATGGTTGTCGTCACGGTCGGTGCGGCGAATGATTGGCAAAAAGAACGGCAATTCGCGAAGCTCAGCCAGAAGAAAGAAGATCGATTTGTCAAGGTCATCCGCTCGGGCAAAACAATGGAGGTGTCGACCTACAACGTTGTGGTCGGGGACGTGATGTGCCTGGAACCGGGAGATATAGTCCCAGTCGATGGGATCTTGATTGACGGACAGGGTATCAAATGCGACGAGTCTTCGGTCACAGGAGAGTCAGATCTCCGCCGGAAAGTCTCCGGCTACAAGGCCTACACGGCAGTTGAGCAGAACAAAGATTTGGAGAAGATTGATCCATTCATCATGTCCGGGTCGAAAGTGGAAGAGGGTATAGGGACTTTCTTGGTCACTGCCACCGGGGTCCACTCAACCTATGGCCGAACCATGATGTCTCTCCAGGATGAGGTCGAGACTACCCCGCTGCAAGTGAAACTAAACGTGCTGGCAGATTATATTGCTAAGGTGGGCCTTACCTCAGGCTTGATACTGTTCCTGGTGCTCTTCATCAAGTTCCTGATCCGCCTCAAAAGTATTGAAGGCGGTGCGGAGGCAAAAGGCCAGGCCTTTCTGAGGATTTTTATTGTAGCCGTCACTGTTGTCGTTGTGGCAGTGCCTGAGGGGTTACCATTAGCGGTCACCCTCGCTCTCGCCTTTGCAACAACAAGAATGATTAAGGACAACAACCTCGTGCGCTTGCTACGAGCATGTGAGACCATGGGAAATGCTACTACCATTTGCTCCGATAAGACCGGCACACTCACCGAGAATAAGATGACCGTCGTGGCTGCGACTATAGGCACCACGTTGCAATTCGAACAGCAACCTTCTGCGAACGAATCGGCCAGCGTACCAGGCCTAGAAACACTTTCGCTCTCTGAGTTGGCATACACACTTTCACCGTCGATCAAAAACCACTTGCGCCAATCCATCGTTCTCAACTCAACCGCGTTCGAGAGTGACAATGATGGAATAACAACGTTTATCGGTTCTAAGACGGAGACGGCATTGCTCTCATTCGCGCGAGAGCAGCTAGGGATGGAGCCAGTAGGCGAGGAGAGAGCAAACGCGAAGATCATACAGATTTTTCCGTTCGACTCAAGCCGCAAATCTATGGCAGTGGTAATTCAGATGAATAATGGAAAGTATCGAATGCTGGTTAAAGGAGCTGCAGAGATCTTACTCCGTCAATCAACACAGATCGTACACGATACAACCAATGGTTGGACGGAAGTGCCACTCTCCGTGGAAAATAGGGTCGCCATAGACACCATTATCACCGATTATGCATCTCGATCTCTGAGATGTATTGCGCTTGTGCATCGAGACTTCGAAATCTGGCCGCCTCATGAGACGGTGACGCGCGAAAATGACAGCGAAATAGTAGAGTTTGAACCAATGTTCAGGGATATGACGATGCTAGGCGTCTTCGGCATCCAGGACCCCGTTCGCAACGGAGTCCCTGACGCGGTCCGCCAGTGTCAGAACGCCGGAGTTTTTGTCAGGATGGTGACTGGCGACAACATTATCACCGCGAAATCTATCGCCCAGCAGTGCGGCATCTACACGCCTGGTGGTATCGCCATCGAAGGGCCTACATTCCGTCATTTAAGCCAAGGTAAAATGATTGAGCTTATTCCAAAGCTGCAGATCATCGCGCGGTCAAGTCCGGACGACAAGAAAATTTTGGTTACCCAGCTCAAGGAACTTGGCGAGACCGTCGCTGTGACTGGTGATGGGACAAATGACGCGCAGGCGCTGAAGACCGCCGATGTTGGCTTCGCAATGGGCCTCACTGGTACCGAAGTTGCCAAGGAAGCGTCAGATATTATCATAATGGACGATAATTTTACATCTATTGTCAAGGCGATAGCGTGGGGGCGGACGGTTAATGACGCCGTCAAGAAATTCCTTCAGGTAGGCAGACCATGAACTAGTTATAGATCGAAAGTTGATCTTCTTTTTTAGTTTCAAATAACTGTCAACATCACTGCTGTCGTTCTTACCTTTATTTCCTCTGTTGCTAGTAATAAGGAAGACTCTGTCCTCAGCGCCGTGCAGCTGCTGTGGGTCAACCTCATCATGGACACGTTCGCCGCTCTTGCCCTTGGTATTCTCTGACAATCTTTACACTTAGCAAGTTTGCTAATTATGTCATAGCAACTGATCCTCCTTCGCCTTACGTGCTAGAGCGCAGGCCTGATCCCAAATCCGCGCCATTAATTACCTTGACAATGTGGAAAATGATCATTGGTCAGGCCGTCTATCAATTGGTGGTGACACTTTTCCTGTACTTTGGTGGTGTATCCCTCTTTGTGGATTGGGATAATGGATCTACGCAGACTGTGATATTCAATACGTTTGTGTTCATGCAAGTATTCAACCAGTACAAGTAAGTACAGAGGTTTCCCCTAGTAGATTCATTATCTAAGTGATCGCCTGCAGCTGCCGCCGGATTGACAATCACCTAAATATTATGGAGGGTGTCCTTAGGAACAGATGGTTCATCGTTATTCAGATCATCATTATCGGTGGCCAGGTTCTAATCATCTTCCTCGGCGGGAAGGCATTTGCTGTGCAGCGTCTGGACCGGCCGTCCCAGTGGGCAGTGAGTGTGTTGCTGGGCGCTCTTGCAGTACCGATGGGGATCATGATTCGTTTGGTTCCAGATAAAGTCATCTCCACGCTTATTTTACATATGTGGTCCCGCCCAATCAGTCCTGAGCTAGTAGATGCCACTGGCGAAAGCCGCCACGACGGGGGCGATCTAGCAATGGATGAAACGCGCGAGCAGCTAGCGTTCATGAAGACGGTCCGAGGAGGACGATTGAGGCATATAATACACAAACACCCTCAAGTTTTTTTCATCCACTCCCGCGGTCGCTCACGGCCCCCGCCCACCGCCGTTGGAGGTACGGCTGCCAATGACAACACTGCAAACGCTGATTTGGCTTCCCATCCTGCATCTGAGCGGACACCTCTTATCAGCAGCAGTGGAAGGGGTTAGCGATCAGCGCAGATGTCGATATCTGACCATCAACATCTCTATTCTTGCGGGTGTGCTGATTGTGTATGTTTTGTCATTGTTTTGTGGAGCATACGGCCTTCTGCCTAGTGATGTCTTCACAGGACGCTCGCCTACTTGTTGGACAGCTGTTATGTACAAGCTGAGGAATGCTGACACCTGGTACTACCTCGCGCACATCTGGCAAGGGAATTCTAGAATTATCACGCTACCCTGGGAACTTTCTGGTAATATTTTTCGGGGCAATGTCTTCCAATCTAGATTTTATCGGCTTCTTTGAGTGGCCAAATCTCTTCTCGAAGTAAGCGCTGATGAAATAACAACATATAGCTCAGATTTTCTTTGACAAATAGTAACGTAGCCAAATTTATACAGCTCATGCCACTGCTTTGGACAGCACTTCCATACGGTTGACATGATTGTGCTGTCCTAATAAGTGCAGCCCCTTCATCGCAAATATAAGGTACAGGCGCGCGAGATAGAGTAAAACGTGATAAGCACCCAGACATCCTAGGTGTGCACCAGATCAGTGCTTCCCATGTCTGCTTTGCATGTCCTTATTGTGCGCTTTAGCCTCATCTCTAGAATGAGTGTCGACCTCTCCACTCTCAGTATTAGGCCCCTCTCGATAATTCTTGAGGCTGTAGTATTTTTTGTGTTTGTCATCGTCCTTTCCTGTCTCAAGCGGTTTTTTTGGTTCTGATGGCACATTTTTGTCTATTCATTGAAAAACGTTAATACACCATATTACGATTATTTTGAAGCAAGCCATCTGCACTAACTGGTCCCAAGATAGAATCTGAACTAACCTTTAACGGCGTCATCACTCGCCTTACTGTTTTCTGCCGTGCTTGCGTCGTGGTCACGAGCCTGCTCTAGGCCTCTATAAGAACGGGTGGTTGCATAAATAGGGCTGGTAGAATTCAAGGCCAAACTCTTTCCCTGAAAACGCCTGCATATGTAGTGTAGTCGACGTGTCATCTGCATCTCCATGTATGTATACTTCGTCAATAGTGGGGAAAATAGGAGGATTCTTCACAGCTGTGGAATGGAGGCATGGCCTATTTTGCACGTCTTATACCCTCCAGATATTCGGTGACGAATTGTAGATGCGGACCCTATAGTGCTCTACGGTCATTCCAGACACGAAATTGTTAATTAATAATCTGGTGACCGGAGGCAGGGCGCAACAGGGGAGCAACAGAGCTAGGACGCCGCCAGTGACGTAGTTCGCCACTAGGTAGAATCATGGATCGGGATGTTTGTCAGCGAATGAAACTTCACTCTCCAAAGCCGCAGAAACTTAATGGTGGCATGCAGAGCTGCGATGCTACCTGTTAGTTTGCGATCCAGAGGAAGGTTGAACATTATTATTCACATCTGAAACGTGAGGGTTTATATAGAAGTTGGTTATCTAATTGTTCAGAAATCAATCTGATGATAAATTCAGTAGACGAAGCTCTATAATCAGCTAGGGCGAGCTGCGTTAAGCGAGTGTTTCATCACTAAATCTTAAAAGGTCTGATTATAGTACAGAAACAGGTTGAGCAAGGTTCCAGTAAACACGATTGAGGGGTCCTCTTTTCGCTTGAATATCGTCCAGAAAGATCAATTTTAGATTTCTAGGGCCTAGTTAGTCGCCAGATTCCCGTATCGTTACGATCGCGAGATTTCATAGCAATCTCTTTTAAAGTAAACATTCTTGTCCTCTTATTGAGCATAGATTCTAGCTCTAACCTGCTGAGCTTTGTGTGCTTTCCATAGGTACCAGGCAATTTACCAGGCAATTGTAGTCTTTCCGTGATAAGTAGTAAGTGATGAAGAAGTCAACGCCCTGAAATACCAAGGCATCCTGCGACTGACACTTGTTTCTAGCTTTTAGAAAAGTTAAAGGGTCCTCCCGCTAGTGCCGCCGAGGATTCAGGTGGTAAGGCGTGTGATATCCGTCGTTAAAGCAGTGTCGGTTACTCTACACAAAACGTTTGCTAGATATACCCAGTCATCGGTAGTCAATAGCCATAAAAGACTTGAACATCAATTAGCGTAATACTAGAACTGTAATTGGACGTCGGTCGGTCTCTTTCAATGACCGCATGCTGACCCCCAGTTATCTACTACATCCCTACCCTGGTCTGAACAAGGCGGCAACATCGTCGTTGCCATCGTCGCGTGAACGTTGTACGGAGATAGGCAGAAGATGAGATAGATAGAGCATATCTTTGATACGAACAACTGGCTCGCCATGTCATATCTCCTCTCGCTTAGGAAATAAATAGGCAGCTCAATCCAGAAAAGGTAGAGGAATCGACCAAGGTAAGTCAAGAAATCTGGCAGACTGTCCGTTTGACATGGTGGTAATAGTACGAGTTCCAGGTATGTCCTATCAATGGCCTTAATGTATATGGGATCAACATATCTGACCACAGATATCTGTGGTCCAGCAGTCCATCGTTGTGGATATGGTTGTGCAGCATAAGGGTAAAGGGGCGAGTATGTATGTCAAAAGCCAGTACAATGATGCATGAGGCAAGGTAAATCGATAGAAGATGTAGAGTGTTCTTGGAGCGAATGTCAACAAATAGAGAATGAAATGGGTCTGGAAGACTATATTAGTTGGGTATCGGACGATTGGTTCGGCCCAGGAGATGTACGGATGTACGATATTGTCTCTCATAAAACTAGGAACGTCCAGATTCTTTAAATCCCAGGTGGTAAAGACGGTGGGCTCAAACTGAGGTTTTGAGGGGCTGATCAAATCGGCGAGGAGTTCATAAATCAATTTTTGTTGTGCAATTGTTCGTGGTGTCAGGGATCGTGGGATCAGCAAGTAAATGTTATAGCACTACAGTATCAGCGTTTGTGAGAGGACACGAAGTTAACAGCGCCGTGTATGGCCTTTATTCCCAGTGCCGGGGACTAAACGCTTTTGTAATAACGGATTGATAATACTTTGCTTAGATGTTGGACTCGTCAAAAATACTATGCGATCCTAAAGAGCCGACATAGTATCTAACCTTTTAACCCCCTCTCTCAGAATAGGAAATAGAGATACTAGTTATGCACTTTAAATCTGTAAGTACTTTTGCCAATGCATTTCTTGGATACGTTCGCCATTCCTAAGATACATAATGAATAACCACAGAGTCCGATTGTTCGTTGCTGATGTTATCAATCTTGTAAGTTAGAATGCGATGGTAATTCAGACATAGGTTGACAATCCAGGTGAGAAAGATTAGATGTGAACTGCCAATTCTAATGGCCGTTCGGGAGGGGAGTGCGAGGAAACATGTAACTTGAGAGTAGCATCGTCTACTATTCCTTGACTAGCTGGATTTTTTCACTCTATTCTGGGCTAGGTACCGTTCACGACTTTGGTATTTCAGATATCCATAGATACCGCCAGCGATAATTGCGATAGCGATGATATTACCTTTGGGATAGTTTGTTAACGCAGTAATTCATCACAATCAAGAATAGAGTCTCACCGTTGATGAATCTCCCTACTCCACCGAAGACTTCTGACAGACCCTTCACGACGTGCAGTGCCATTTCTGAAATACCTATGAAGAAGTTGATAAAACCCCGGAGGAGCTCGTACAATGTGTTGTATGTGGTCTCGCACACCGAGGATATGACCTCGACCACAGAGACCGCGAGATCTCTGAAAGAATTCAAGATTGAAGGCATCACAGAACAAGGCAGGAGTAGCTTCAACGCGTATTACACTCGAGAAGACGAAATGAGAACCTTTATTGCGCAGCCATGCATGAGACTCGGGATATGTAGGTATGCGGAGTAGTGCGACAAAGTCGTCGATACCTATGACGAAATACGCGGTTACTTCATTCTATTTCCTAAGGTCGCTGAAAGATTGGTCGGGACTTCTAGTATCCTTGTTTTCACAAACTTTCTTTTGTTGCTGTGTTGGCTACCGCATGACCGAATGATCACCAATGACGTGCGCTTCATTACCCTATATTTTATTTTCTTTCAATATCCTGTCGATGCCCATACCTAGGAGGTAAACTATCTACATTACCTATTGTTTTGTATTTTAGTCAGCTTGTCTACTCATAGTTATCTCTATTAGCGCAGATACTCGACGGATAAAAGATGTTTAGTTCTTATTAGTAGGTGCTTCGTCCTGATACTATCTAGTTAACTATGTATTTTTATATTAGTAATATAGGGTACATAAATAATAATAATCCGACTATTAACAGCTATTCTCCCCCTATCGTGGAGGATAAAAAAACATACAACAGCCAGGATTCCCTGGTGGTCACCCACCCAACTACTAACTGGCCGGCAACCACTTTAAGTACGGCTGAGCGGACGGGAAGCCCTGTTTTCCACACCCTATGGTCGTATATACCCTTTCCGGTGATTCATACGATAGATGTGCCCTTTGGAGTTTTCAACTATATGCTCATTTGCCCATGGGAAATTTGTGAAGCCTTTTGGTCGCGTCACCCAGAACGAAGCTTGCCATCTACCGCATCGATCATCATGTGCTATTGTCAACTCATTGATGGCCTTGGTTGGACTTACTCGTGCGATGCAGACAGTCTGCCTGGCCATGATGACTCCCACTAGAATCTCAATGACCGGTATCTGTGGCCGGCATCTATGTGCGTCGTTATATATAGCACCTCTCGAGGTCTCAGAAATCGTGACCTGCGCGATGCATAGTGGGCTCTGTCGTCGGTGTATGATGGTTTTCGAACGTCCACCAAAAGGCACGTGTTGGTTTGCATGATATATTATTGAGTCGAATTGCCGAACAAGATCAAGAGCCAACTCGCCATAGTTTCAACTTATGCCCACCATAACCTTGCCAACTTTTCCGATGTGCAGAGACTACTGCCATATATATGTATATATATATTAACATCATTACAAAGTGGGTATGCACACCAAGAACCATGACCGTAATTATTTGCGCTTTTTCCTGAAGAAAGAGTCTGCTCTAGTTGGATACTCAACCCCAGGAAGACTAAGCCGCCGATAAAGGTTATCTCAGTCATCCAGCGCACTCTGCGATGCACGTTCGATTGACCACAGCCCCTACTTAACTAGTACGTAACGTGCGCAAATATTCGAGACCCTGACACCCACTGCGTATTCCAGAGCAGGAACCTCCTCTGCGGTGGGCTTCGTGACGATCAGCTCAAACAAGGGACTGTAAATTGGATGGCCAATTATCACCTCCTTCGCGGCAAAAAGAATTAACCAACACTTCACTTTCAAGGGTACTTGTCCATTCAAGTATTGACACCAGTACCGCCACCACACCCCGTGAAATACATACTCCAAATGTTTGGTGGCAATGGGATCAAGTCTCCCAAATCAACATGACCCAAAACCATCGTCGTCCCCGAGGGCCACCACGTACGGATAGCTGTCAGGCTCCGAGGTCCTGTTGGTCATGTAACCATACGTGAAATCGGTTCCGATGCGGCAAGCCGCAGACAGCTCCCTGGCGGCGTCGATAAGATCGACGCACATCGTTTGGATGGGATGGTCCAACTGTGACTTCTCGTCAGCCGCGGTCTCATGTCCGGCTAAAACCCTGGAATCGTACGCTATTGCACATGAAGATGGAGGAGTCTCCCACATGGGATACGCGAGCGCAGCTTCCTGGTTGCGCCACACACTTCATGCCTTGGGCTGCAACATCGTTGAGATGGTCAATGTTGCTTGTTGTCTCGTCCAGGCGGGCGAAGCGGTACTCCGGGACGCACTGAGGCTTGGTTATTTCATCCTAACGGCCCATCAGCCCTGCATTGACTGGGCAGCTGCTGGCTTACCGTCCCCCGCGCATGGATGTCTCTGCTGTGACGGTGATTGGCGATGGGGAATGAAGTCACGTTCAATACCTATTCCGCGTTCTGTCAGTGTTCTGTACGTCGTCATGGGCATGCCTTACTGGATGGTTCATGTCAGAATCGAACACGGCGGCCGTTCCATCTCTTCCGAGTACCTAGTCCTCCCTGTTAGCAAGCGCGATGGTACAGGGACCTAGATCAGAGAAGTATGCCGAAGGCACCGCCCTTTGTCGAAGCAGGTCATCACACACTCTCTTAATGGGTGACTTACGGCGCCCAGTGCAACCGAAATGACGCAGCTGATGATACTGTATGTCTTCATGATGTCTGCGTCTTTGCGTCGTACTCGGAAACACCAGCGGGAGGGTGGGATAGAAGTATTTAAG
>MSJE01000237.1:0-47011 GCA_001931935.1 Aspergillus aff. floccosus IMV 01167 | reverse complement strand
GTCGATTAAATACAAACCAAGAGACTGTGTAGCTAGTCCACCGAGGTATGGACACTGACAGGATATTAATAGCCATAGCACCACTTCTCTTTCCCTTTTTTATGGAGCGAGCAGTGCGTCCAACCTTCACAAAGCCTTTTCTACCCCCTGACTTTTTAGGTGTACTCGTAGCCGTGTTTTTATCATCCTCTTCCTGGTCTACCACAATCCGCCTCCTCCGGACCAATGGTAGACTTCCACGACAAGGAGTACAACAATCGAAGGTGTGCTCAGTGCTCCTTAGGTATCCAGTACTCCAATAATAGTGTGAAATTGATGATGATGTCCAGGAGGCACACAATGCTTTGTATTCAGACTGACGCATTTTCCATGAGGGCGTCAAATTATTGGTCTGGGGAAGTAAGGATAACTACAAGAAAGCGCCTAGACTTCACCTAACTGCATGCTCTATTTCATTCTTCGGTCACAATACAGCGAAGATCCAGAGATACTATTCAATCGTATTGCCGGCATTCTACTTTGCAAGACGCAGCACTAAAACCAAGCATCATGAGGGGCACGTAGGCTGTGGCTTCGCGGTTCTTCAGGTGCTACTCGGAGGTCGTGAGATGCGCGCCATCGACAACGAGAAAGCGAGCGATGGTGTTAGACTGGCGATAATTGTAGCAGGGAGCTTGTGTAGACAGTCGACTTGCGAGGCCGCATTGGCGCAGTTGGTTACTTCGAGAGTAATGATACCAACCACGTCCATTTCTGTGATTGTATAATACTCAGGGCATGTTGTCCCGAAGTACAGTCCGAGGTTGCTCGGCACGATCGCGCCGGCGAATTGCCCCCGGCTTTGGGTGATGCCAGCAATGATGCCAGCAATGCACGTAGTGACCCTGCGCTGGCCGACTCTCCGAATATGGTGATTCGAATCTGGGTCGCTCCCGAAGCCTTGGATGTTCTTGCGGACTCCCAAGGCCGTGATTCGGTTCCGCCAGTCCGAAATTGCCACTCATCCTTGCACTGCCCAGGGCCAAAAAGAAGCTTGTAAAAGGTACCTGAGGCGGTTATTCCCAAATCGGCAGGCCAACGATCGTTGCGTCATGTTAGGCGCGGAAGCACCTGACGTCCTTATCAGTCATCCGCCCACTGGAGGATCTTCCTCTTCTATCGACTCCCTCCGACTCAGCCCAACCACTCGTACACTCAATCCATGGACCAAACAGCCTGGCTCTCGGAGCTAGAAGAACTCCCGCCTCCAGATTCTCACGGACTATCTCCGTAAAGAAGGGCCACCATGGCTCCCAGCATCGAAATATCCATCCCGACGACAAGCATCTCTCCGACCTCCCCACCATACACCGTCTACCACATCGCCCTTCGTCTCCAACTCCTCTCCTTACTCCGACTTTGCCTCATTCCATACAAACCTCGTCAAGCAAACGAACGCCGCCCCGCCCATCCCTCTACCCTCGAAATCCTGGTTCTCCAACACCGTTTCCAACGCCTCGCTCCGCGAAGACCGCCGCCAGGGTCTAGAAGCCTATCTCCGCGCGATCAACGAAGCGGACGATTCACGCTGGCGCAACTCGCCCGCCTGGCGCGACTTTCTCAACCTCACCAGCGCCACAACCGCCGCTCCAACGGCAATGGACCCACGACCTCCGCCCGCCTCCACGCTGCCATCACCGAGCGGGGCAACTCAGCCGGCTCGCACGCCCTCATCACCGACCATACAGTGTGGCTCGACTGCTACTGCAGCATGAACTCGCACCTCCACGATGCGCGACTCCATCTCACGCGGCGGGACCAGGGAACCACCCTGCAGAAGCAGCATGAAAGCTCGGCGACGGCGAAGATTAGCCTCGTGCGGGCGGGAAGTTTGATTGCGGCCCTGGAGGAGGGGCTGAAGCATCTTGAAGAGTCGGGAAGTGGTCGGACGCAGAGCCCCAGCGCGGCAGGATGGAATGGGGATGCTCGTGGTGGTGGGTGGGATAGGAAGCGAAGAAGCTCGTTGGGCGAAGGCGAGTTGCGTCGGCGAAAGGATCTTGTAATCAATGCCCGGAAAGAAAAGGATGGGCTGGAGGGCTTTCTGAATGCCGTGGCGGCGAATAGCCGCGTGGAGAAGGCGGTGGCTTCTATCCAGGATAAGGAGGCCCTGATCGGTGGTGCCGGTGGGAACGCTTCCCGGGAGGGAGTACTCGGGAAGGAAACGGAGCGGACGCGGGAACTGGATAACCAAGGGGTACTGCAGTTGCAGCGGCAAACAATGGAGGACCAGGCCCAGAGTGGGCCGATGAGGATTGTCAACCAGCAAAAGAAGCTGGGAATTGCGATCAATGCGGAACTGGGCATCCAGAAAAAATTGCTGAAGCTGACGGACGAGGATGCGGACAGGTATGGATTCTTTACCTGTATTTGTTCATATGGACCTATACTAATAGTTCGGCAGACTGCAGAAGAAAGTTGATATCGGCAAGAAGAGAATCGGGAAGATTTCCTGATCCCAATTGTTTTGTCTTAGGTATTAGGCTCACGTTGATACATTCTTCCTGCACATTCATCTGCTTTGACTCCTATACCACCAGGCAGTCGGTCAACTAATTAAGCGCCCGAAACGTCCTATACTGCTAGGCAGCTGGAGAATCCAATATATGCAGCAAGGAAACTGCTTAGAGAACACGCTCAAAGTCCTTTACCTTTACTAGAAGCGAGGTTCGAGGAAGCGGACAAGAGAGCTTCGGATATGAAATGTATTGTGTATTGAATCAGATTGATCGGTAATCATCCGATATTCCAATAGTCCAACTTGTGTAAACTTTCAGGTACGAACAATCAACCTTCCTTTGAATCACACCGCATCTGTCGTGATACGAGGTTGACTGATAAGGAACAAGGGTCATCGTCGAAATAATCCTGTAATAATCCCATTCTCATCTACGTAGGAAGCAGATGGATACATGCTTCATGCATTTTCCTCCAAGAAATAGGCAATTCAACTAATTTTGCTCTGAACTCAACAATCTGCGTTTGCCATTACCGTCTACTTGAGAACAATTCGATGTCAGTTGACTGTATTTTGATGTAGGGCACAAGAATGTTTTGAGTTTGAAACACTCGCTTATGGTACGACTCCTCACAAATGGTAAACCAGAACCGTTCCCTCCTCCAGATACACCCAGACGTGCCTATTTTACTTATGAAGGAGAGAATCTCTACAGGCAATATAGCTATATAACTTACTCCAAGGCTCGGATCTGGCAGCATGTAAGGGCACATTATTGACCTGCAATGCGTAGCTATTTCAGAGATTGGCCTCCTGGTCCTATATTCTCTAGAGAGTAGACTTGGAGTTGGGCCATATGCCCTCATGAGTATGGTTAGGGGTGATTATGTATAAGTATAGTACGCGAGAACTTCCCACACTTGCAGCTCTGCAATTTGACCACAAACAATTCTCCTGTTAAGAGTTGTTGGTCCTTAAGACCGGCTCATCGTTTTTCTAACCGCTCAACAAGAACCTCAAGTTCCTTAACATGCGGGTACAATTCCATGACCCTCGTTTGGAGGCTCTGTGATCGAAACCAGCCGTGGGAACGGCGAGGTGTGTTAGCAATGTAGTCCTTATGTGAAAGCCAACCGCTGACATGCATTTGCATGGCAGTTAGATAGAACTACACCGCGAACAATCGGACAACCGTATATCTTAGAATATAATGCTGACTTACCATTATCTCGAGGTCTTTTGATACCCTGAAATTTGCAACAGTGTGGTGATAAGTATATGTACCGCCCATTGCTACCCCAGCGACGAACCCATATACCCTACAGTATCGTTGATTGTGTAAGTATTTGTGAATGGGAGCAACACGCCAACAGCAGCGCTGCGAAGTAAACGTATAAAGGTGTGGTATAGTGTCAAGCGTACCTGGCTCGAGAAATGGGTATCCGAAAGGCTTTGCTCATGGTTCCTTATATATATACTCGAAGAACTTCTTTAATTCAAGTGTAGAACGACGGCGTGGTTATTATCTTCAGCGGTGTAGAGTGGCGAGACGATACATCTCAAGGTCTATTGATTGTAGTTCGCTCATCAACATATACCACAGCTCTGGTTGACGATGACGTAAATCATCAGGGTGTGACGCAGTCACCAGACCATATCCTAGATATATGGTAAGATACCGGTTTCAACATGAAAGGAACATGTCCTGCGTATTGGATAACTCCGTAGACGTGTTCTGATGAGAGCTGCCCCGCTAACGCAGGTGAAAATCGTTTCACCGGACACAACCCTTTCTCCGAGCCATGCTCCATTGTTTAGACCCTTAACTTTTTGTGTCGGAAACTACAAAAACATGTAGACAGACTAGATAATTTTAGGATCTATGCGTTCCCTCCCGCATATACAATTCTGTGGTTGTATGTTAAAGTAATGTATGGTAAAAGACGACACTCATGATCTCATACTGTCACTTTGTTCTGCTGGGTGGCGGAAAGGATTTATATATGACTGGAACATGGCTCATATTCAACGTGCACACCTCATTACCCTACAACAGAAATCCCACAATGTCTTCAGACCGCGACAAGGTTCGCGACAAGGAACCCCAACCTGAGGTGTGACCCAAACTACGCCACGACGAATGACACCCAGTACACATTACTGATTTATACAGTCACTTTCCGAAGCCGAAAGATGGCTTCTCCGGACCTACGGCAGACTTCGACGACCAGATGTGCAGAAATCGAATGTGGGTTCTGCCCAATATACTATAGAACATTGACTAACTATATAAAGGGACGGAAATACTTTGATTCTGGAGATTATGCACTTTCTGCCACCAAGAAAGCAGGCGATAGCAGTCTTGTTCAAACCGGCACGGCGCATCCGCTACGCGAAAGCATTTCACGCCCGCATGCCCCAGTTCCTACTGCTAGTAACATCAACAACGATGCATATAAAGACATTAATGTTAAAAAGAGCCCGAGTCCAGAAATAGTGGGGAGTCCTCTCCACCAGCGAACAAACACTGGAAATAACAAGACTGAAGGTACTTAGGATAAACGACGGGCAACAGATAAGATACTGAGCGCTGCTGACAATACAAGATAGGATGCGCGATGTATGCAATACTAGTGGTATAAACGAGCGAATCAGTCTCTATGAAGTGGTATAACGTCATGCCAATTTTATTCTGTTGAGTCGGGCCAGTGACATCATCCATCGCGAGAGATAGTTTTTTACAACAGCTGCCGTGGCCGAGTCGAAAGCCGCCTGATTTAACAATAACTGCTTCGTGAAGATATCGAGCGGTATAGGGCAAGGATGACTGTTCAGCGCTAGCCTGCAGAACCGATGCTTAGAGGACACTCATAACCTCTGAACAGCAAGGTATTCAATAGAATGCTTGATGCTCTTGAGGCGCACTTGATAGCTGAACTGCGAGTTTCTGGTGCTGTTTACCCTGTCATGCTGATGATGATCACATAACCATGTTATCCCACAATGCAATACGTGGTCTCGCCATATCTAATGTAGAACCTCATGTGTTAATTTCAGCCGAGCTCTTGTAATAAAGTTTTCCCTTCAACCTTAAATCGTTCAACCTACCCTGGGCCGTCTAGGATTGGACTTACGGGTCCCAATGTACAAAAATTGAGCTGCTAAGTCAGCTGTCGTGACGAAAGAAAGCCGTCACATGAATAGTAAGGCGAGAAACACGCCCACTGTATATTAGACGCCAGTTGCTTCGGCGGAGGATACTTTTACATTTATGTTTCCCGGTTAATCCAAGCGCTCCATCATTCAAACTGCAGACGATATCTATTGGTGTTGTCCAGAGCAAAGATGTCGAACAGCATACCTCTGATGATAAAGGTCGCCGATAAAGCGACGCCAATTATCGTCAGTGAAGATTCATCTTATGACGCACTTTTCGAGGTCGTGGATAATCTCGTTGGGTCGGACGCAGATGCATACAAAAGATCATTGAGAAGCTTTTCAGTGAAATGGGACCGCAGTCATCCAGAAAGTGGGTTTCCTGAGCGGACCCTCGTTACCAAGGACAACTTCAGAGCTACTATAGAGCTTATCGCTCTTAGGCGTGGAGTGGACGTTCTGGAGGCAGACCGAAGAATCGAGCGTACCTCTTTGTCTGGTTCGTTCGAATGATTCAAACTGTGGGTGGCTCACGGGTGAATGTATTAAAGCTACGAAAGCTGGCTTTTAAATACTTATGCGGACATGGTGTGAGAGATATAGTTAATCCTGGCTTCGCGAGGGTTGGGCGGCGAGCAAGATGCAGTTTGGCAATATGTACATCCAGGACGAACATACTGCACAGAGGCAGTTATCGAACCCGACCAGAACATCCATGAATGAGAATGAGCAGCAACAATGCACACTATATTGATACGACATGAGACGGTCTCCTCTTTGCCCGTGTCCATGGTCCAACGAGCCACTCCCATACTTTGGTATAGGCAGAGGCCATCCGGGAGCAATTGTGCGGCGTTCACCTCCAGCACTTGCATATTAAATGCAGTGGGTGCAGTCCAGAATTGGTATGCGCGTTATCACATGGGGCGAACAACCGAGCTGAGGGGAACGTTGGGGTGGAGAGGCTGCAGACGCACCTTACTTCCTTGATCCTTCCGCTGCGCCCAAGATAAACTCAACATGTAGCAAATTCCTTGGTAACTCATGTCAGTTTTTATATCACGTCAGTGGCCAGGATTTCCCGAAAGAGAATCACCCGGAGTCGTGAACGGCTATTCTGATAACCAAAGAAATCATAAGACGCCGCGATATACAATCCAATAATCTCTGCCAAGCTTAGGCTTCTGATCCTAATGGAGGATTATTTTGTGGCCTATGAAGGCGTTTATTAAAGCAGGAAATCTAGTTAACTCCAAGAGATACAGTGTAGGACTCTTGCGTGTGTCCACGAAGCAGGATTCGTGTATTCGACGCAAATTTTCACCAAGTTGGTGAGTCCCGGTTATCTGCACATAGAATACTCTTTATATCAACTTTCGTCGAACGGGTGTTGATCTTAGCTTATGAATGCTGTTTCTCCGTGTAAGTCTATCCGTTCGAGCGAATCGACGAAGGAGTTGGTAGCTGTAGACATCTGAAAATCCATCAGCAGTTATTCCATCTTACGCCAGATTCTCTTTGCATCAGAAATGGTTGAAACATCCACTTATACTCGATCGCTGCGAGCCACAGGCATTTGAAAATGATAAAAGATGATGAAAGACCAGTGAAAGATGCTGTCATAGTAGAATAATTTGTTGTGCCGGAGAAACTGCGTCACCGCCGAGCAACGCGGCTAGTTTCAATAGCGGCCTGATAGGAGGTGTACATGTCATGTCTACGTCACACAGCAACACGTGCCCTTAGGACTAAGAAAACGGAATTATCAAGGAGGATATGGAACATGCTAGGTGCACTTCCTACGGGTGACAGCTCTCTTTGATATACTTTTTGTGTTTGGCTGATTCACCTCAATTGGGTGGGCAACAAAACGCAACATTATATGTGGTCGACATTCGATGACCCTGTGACATTGGCAGTGCTGGGCAGTCATCAGCCGGTATAAAAGCGCTCTAGGCTACTTGATTAAATGCCCCCGCAAAATCAAATCACCGCCATTCAAATTTATGCCGTCATTCCTCTTTTGTCCATCGTACCTCTTTACTCTCTGTTGAGCTCAATCATCGACTCGTTGGTAGACTGTCTGCCTCTAGCGCATGCCAAATTCAATAAACCTGGGCATTCATTCCAGACGGACCTTCATAGCTAAATGAGAAAAAAAAAAGACAACCATGACCGATCCGAACATTTCCATGTCATCTACGCCCTTTACGCCACTTCGCGCCCGATCAGTACAGCCAGAAATCAACCCCCCGATATCGAGTGACCATGGAGATACAGTCAGGTGCAGGGCTTCTCACACCCTGCTAAACAAGGGCTATGCCGGAGATGAAGGAAATACCCACAGACCTGAACCCAGCAAAGAACCCCGCTTCGACGTGGAGAACAAGTTCGCCTTCTCCACTGGCCAGCTGAATCGACTCTTTAATCCCAAGAACCTCAGGGCTTATGACGCGCTTGGCGGATTGCGCGGGTTGGAAAAGGGTCTGCGAACCGATGTGCGGAGCGGCTTGAGCATGGACGAGACCGTATTGGACGGCCCGATAAGTTTTGACGGGAGGGCTTCGCAGAACCTTGCGCGACAATATGACACCTGTACGGGGGAGTCGGTAATGAAGCAACCCGAGGAACAATTTGCGGATCGGCGGCGGGTGTTCGGAATCAACAAGCTGCCGAAAAAGAAACCAAAGTCGATCTGGGAGCTTGTGTGGATTGCATACAATGACAAGGTGCTAATCCTATTATCAATAGCCGCTATTATCTCCCTCTCCGTGGGTATTCCGCAATCTGTGCGAGGAATAGGGGTAGAATGGGTGGAGGGAGCAGCGATCATTATTGCCATTGTGGTTGTCGTCACGGTCGGTGCGGCGAATGATTGGCAAAAAGAACGGCAATTCGCGAAGCTCAGCCAGAAGAAAGAAGATCGATTTGTCAAGGTCATCCGCTCGGGCAAACCAATGGAAGAGTCGACCTATAACATTATGGTTGGCGATGTGATGTGCCTGGAACCGGGAGATATAGTCCCAGTCGATGGGATCTTAATTGATGGACAGGGCACCAAATGTGACGAGTCTTCGGTCACAGGAGAGTCAGATCTCTGCCGGAAAGTCTCCGGCTACAAAGCCTACACGGCAGTTGAGCAGAACAAAGATTTGGAGAAGAGTGATCCTTTCATCATGTCCGGGTCGAAAGTGGAAGAGGGTATAGGGACTTTCTTGGTCACTGCTACCGGGGTCCACTCAACCTATGGCCGAACCATGATGTCTCTCCAGGATGAGGTCGAGACTACCCCGCTGCAAGTGAAACTAAACGTGCTAGCAGAGTATATTGCTAAGGTGGGCCTTGCCTCAGGCTTGATACTGTTCCTGGTGCTCTTCATCAAATTTCTAATCCGCCTCAAAGACATTGAAGGCGGCGCGGAGGCGAAAGCTCAGGCATTTCTGCGGGTTTTTATTGTGGCCGTCACCGTTGTCGTTGTAGCAGTGCCTGAGGGGTTACCATTGGCGGTCACCCTCGCTCTCGCCTTTGCAACGACGAGAATGATCAAGGACAACAACCTCGTGCGCTTGCTCCGAGCATGTGAGACCATGGGAAATGCTACTACCATTTGCTCCGATAAGACTGGCACACTTACCGAGAATAAGATGACCGTTGTGGCTGCGACTCTAGGCACCACGTTGCAATTCGGACAGCAACCTTCCGCGAACGATTCGGCAAGCGTACCGGGCTCAGGAACACTTTCGGCTTCTGAACTTGTATACAAGCTTTCACCATCGATGAAAAACCACTTGCTCCAATCGATCGTTCTCAATTCAACGGCGTTCGAAAGTGATACTGATGGAATAACGATGTTTGTTGGATCTAAGACGGAAACGGCATTGCTCTCATTCGCGCGAGAGCAACTCGGGCTTGGACCAGTAGGCCAGGAGAGAGCAAACGCGAAGATCATGCAGATCTTCCCGTTCGACTCGAGCCGCAAATGCATGGGGGTGGTCATCCAGATGGATAATGGAAAGTATCGAATGCTGGTTAAAGGAGCTGCAGAGATCTTACTCCGTCAATCAACACAGATCGTGCAGGACACAACCAATGGTCTGGCGGAAGCACCACTCTCCGTGAGCGATAGGGCCGCAATAGACACCATCATCACCGATTATGCGTCTCGAGCTCTGAGATGTATTGCGCTTCTGCATCGAGACTTCGAAATCTGGCCGCCTCGTGAGACGGTGACGCACAAAGATGACGGCGAAACGGTAGAGTTTGAACCAATATTCAGGGACATGACAATGATAGGCGTCTTCGGCATCCAGGACCCCATTCGTAACGGAGTCCCTGACGCGGTTCGCCAGTGTCAGCACGCCGGAGTTTTCGTCAGGATGGTGACTGGCGACAATATTGTCACAGCGAAAGCTATCGCCCAGCAGTGCGGCATCTACACGCCTGGCGGTATCGCCATCGAAGGGCCTGCATTCCGTCAGTTGAGCCAGGGTAGGATGGTCGAGCTGATTCCAAAGCTACAGATCATCGCGCGGTCAAGTCCGGACGACAAGAAGATTTTGGTCACCCAGCTTAAGAAACTTGGCGAGACCGTCGCTGTGACTGGGGACGGGACAAATGACGCGCAGGCACTTAAGACTGCCGATGTTGGCTTCGCAATGGGCCTTACTGGGACTGAAGTTGCGAAGGAAGCGTCCGATATTATCATAATGGACGATAATTTTGCATCTATTGTCAAGGCGATAGCGTGGGGGCGCACCGTTAATGACGCCGTCAAGAAATTCCTTCAGGTAGGCAGACCGTGAACTGGTTATAGATCAGAAGCTGATCGTTTTTAGTTCCAAATAACTGTCAACATCACTGCTGTTATTCTTACCTTTATTTCGTCTGTTGCTAGTAATAAGGAAGATTCTGTCCTCAGCGCCGTGCAGCTGCTGTGGGTCAACCTCATCATGGACACGTTCGCCGCTCTTGCACTTGGTATTCTCTCACAGTCTTTACACTTAGCAAGGTTGCTAATTATGTCATAGCAACTGATCCTCCTTCGCCTTACGTGCTAGAGCGCAAGCCTGATCCCAAATCCGCGCCATTAATTACCTTGACAATGTGGAAAATGATCATTGGCCAGGCCGTCTATCAATTGGCAGTGACACTTTTCCTGTACTTTGGTGGTGTATCCCTCTTTGTGGATTGGGATAATGGGTCTACACAGACTGTGATATTCAATACGTTTGTGTTCATGCAAGTATTCAACCAGTACAAGTAAGTACAGAGGTTTTCCCTGGTAGGTTTGCTAACTAAGTGATCACCTGCAGTTGCCGCCGGATTGATAATCACCTAAACATTATGGAGGGAGTCCTAAGAAACAGATGGTTCATCGTTATTCAGATCATCATTATCGGTGGCCAAGTCCTAATCGTCTTCCTGGGCGGGAAGGCATTTGCCGTGCAGCGTCTAGACCAGCCGTCCCAGTGGGCAGTGAGTGTGTTGCCGGGCGCTCTCGCAGTACCGATGGGGATCATGATTCGTTTGATCCCAGATAAAGTCATCTCCACGCTTATTTTACATATGTGGTCCCGCCCAAGCAGTCCTGAGTTAGTAGACGCCACTGGCGAAAGCCGCCACGACGGGGGCGATCTAGCAATGGATGAAACCCGCGAGCAGCTAGCGTTCATGAAGACGGTCCGAGGAGGACGATTGAGGCATATAATACACAAAAACCCTCAAGTTTTTTTCATCCACTCCCGCGGTCGCTCATGGCCCCCGCCCACCGCGGTTGAAGGTACGACTGCCGATGACAACACTATGAATGCTGATTTGGCTTCCCCTCCTGCATCTGAGCGGACACCTCTTATCAGCGGCAGTGGAAGGGGTTAGAGATCAGTCCAGGTGTCGATATCTGACCATCAACATCTCTACTCTTGCGGGTGTGCTGATTGTGTATGTTTTGTCATTGTTTCGTGGACGTACGACCTTCTGCCTAGTGATGATGTCTTCACGCCTACTTGTTGGATTGCTGTTGGGTACAAGCTGAGGAATGCTGACACCTGGTGCTACCTTACGCACAGCCGGCAAGGGAATTCTTGAATTATCACGCTACCCTGGGAACTTTGGTAATATTTTTTTAGAGCCATGTCTTCCAATCTAGATGTTATCGGCTTCTTTGAATGGCCAAATCTCTTAAAGAATTAAGCGCTGATGGAATAAACATGTAGCTCACATTTTCGTTGACAAATAGTAACGTAGCCAAATTTACACGGTTCATGCCACTGCGTTAGCCAGCACTCCCACACGGTTGACATGTTTGTACTGTCCTAATAAGTGCAGCCCTTTTATTGCAAACATAAGGTACAGGCGCGCGAGATGGAACAAAACGTGACAATTACAGGACACCCTCAGCGTGCATCAGATCAGTGCTTCCCCCGTCTGCCTCGCATGTCCTTATTGTGCGCTTTAACCTCATCTCTAAAATGAGTGTCGACCTCTCCACTCTCAGTGTTAGGCCCCTCTCGATAATTCTTGAGACTGTAGTATCCTTTGTGTTTATCATGTTTGTCATCGTCCTTTCCTGTCTCAGGCGGGTTTTTTGGTTCCGATGGGACCTTTTCGTCTATTATTGAAACGTTAGTACACCGTATTATGATCATCTGGAGCAAGCCAGTTGCACTACCTGGCCTCAGGATAGAATATGAACTCACCAACGGCGTCTTGACTCGCCTTACAGTTTTCCTCCCTGCCTGCGTGGTCGCCACGAGCCTGCTCTAGGCCACTATAGGAACGAGTGGTTGCATAAACGGGGCTGGTAGATTTCAAGGCCGAACTCTGTCCCTGAAAACGCTTGCATATGTAGCGTAGTGGGCGTGTCATCTGCATCTCTGCTGGGTATACTTCGTCAATAGTGGGGAAAAAAAGGAGGATTCGTCACAGCTGTGGAATTGAGGCATGGCCTGTTTGTAGGTTTACATGCCTTGACAGATATCCGGTGGCGAATTAAAGATGCGGACCCTATAGTGCCCTACAGTCATTCCAGACACAAAGTTGTTAATAAATATTCTGGTGACCAGAGGCAGAGCGGAACATGGGAGCTAGAGAGCCAGAACGCCGCTATGACGTATTCGCCACTGAGTGAACTGGCCAGCCATGGTTTGGGCGGTTTGTCAGCGAATGAAACTTCTCTCCATGGCGGCAGAAGCATGGTGGTGGCATGCAGAGCTACGTGTTCTGTTAGTGTGCGATGTAGTGGAAGGTAATTGTTATTATTCACATATGAAACTTGAGGATTTCTATACAAGTTTGGCATCAGATTGTATGGAAATCAATCTCATTCATACGGCATAAATTCAGTATACGCAGCTCTATTGTCTACTCGGCGAAGGCTGGATTCACAGCAGCTAGGGTGAGTTGCGTTATATGGCAGTGTTTCACCACTAAACCTTAAGGTCTCATTACAAAGCCAATTAAAGTTCCAGTAAACACGACTGAAAGCTCCTTTTTTCCGCTCGAATATCATCCAAAAGATCACTTTTTAGACTCCCAGGGACCAGTCAGTCGCCGGATTCCGTATCATTTCGATCTCCAATTTTCGTAGCAATATCTTCGGCAGTAAACTTTCTTGTCCTCTCTTTGAGCATAGATTCTAGCTCCAATTTGCTCAGCTTTGTTTGGTTCCCCATAGGTACCAGGCAGTCTACCAGGTGGTCGTAGTCTTTCCGTAATACGTAGTAAGTGATGAGGAAGAAGTCCGATGCCCTGGACTACCAAGGCATCCTGCGACTGATACTTGTTCCTAGCTTTTAGGAATGTTAATGGATGATCCCGCCAGTGCCACCGTGGATTCAGGTGGTGAGACGTGTGATATCCGTCGTTGAAGCAGTGTCGGTTACTCTACACCAAACGTTAGCTAGATGTACTCAGTCATCGGTAGTCAACGGTCAAAACATACTTGAACATCAATTAGCGTAATGCTAGAACGGTAACTGCACTTTGGTCGGTTTTTTTCAATGAACGCATGCTGACCTCCGTTACCTACCATCATCCCGACCCTGGTCTGAACAAGGGGCAACATCATCGTCACCATCGTCGCGTGGAAGTTGTACTGAGATAGGCAGAAAATAAAATAGATAGAACATATATCTGACACAAACGACTTGCTCGCCATGGTATATCTCCTCCTAGTTAGGAAATAGACGGGCAGCTCAATCCAGACAAAGAAGAGGAACCGCCCGAGGTAAGTCAAGAAATCTGGCAGACTCTCTCTTTGATATCGAATCGTCGACGATAGGTCCTCCGGCCCGTTGTTTTCGACATGGTGGTGTTTGACATCGTGGTAATAATACGAGTTCCAGGTATGTCCCATCAATGGTCCCAATGTATATGGGATCAACATATCTAGCCACAGATATCTGTGATCCAGCAGTCCATCGTCGCGTATATGGTTGTGCAGCATAAGGGTAAAGGGGCCACATGAGTATGTCTCCAAAACCCAGTGCAATAATGCATGAGGCAAGGAAAATCGACAGAAGAGGTAGAGCGTACTTGGAGTGAGTGTCAAGCAGTAGAGAATGATATGGGTCAGGAAGACCACATCAGTTGGGTGTCGGACGATCGTTTGGGCCCAGGTAATATAAGGTTGTACGATATTGTCTCTCACAAATCTAGGAACGTGCAGGTTCTTTAAATCCCAGGTAATAAAGACGGTGGGCTCAAATTGAGGTCTTCAGGGGCCGTTCAAATCGGCGAGGAGTTGATACGTTCCATTGTCTCTTTTTGCCGTGGAATTGTTCGTGGTGTCAGGGGTCGTGGCATCAGCAAGTAAATGTTGCAGCACTACAGTATCAGAAATGGTGAGAGGACATGAAGTTAACAGCATTGTATATAGCCTTTATTTCCAGTTCCGCGGACCAAACAACCTTGTAATGAAGGATTGATGATATATTGCTCAGATGTTGGACTCGTCGAAGTCAGAGGCGGCGACGTCAAAAGATTGCTCTCCAATAATCAGTGGCCACAAATAAAACACCACAGCTTGAAGGTTGAGCGATCATCAGTTCGGGGATGACGGTAGTTTAAGACCAACGCAGATGTCATGCAGGGTGCGCTCAGTTTAGTTTATCAACGCACATTTTTCTTGCATGTCGTACGAAGAAATCATCACGACTTCCGCGATGACGGCGGTTGGGGCGAGAGAGTGATCCAGGCGGTGGATTGGTATCTGGATGGAGAGTGGAGGAAGGCCTTAGGATGGGTGCTGGATGCGACGAGGTGTACACGGATTGCAGGACGTTGGATCTCCATCGAGCTCACATCCACGATCAACAATTTTCTTGGAACTCTCTTGCCAAGAAACGGGCCATTGGAAAATATGGCAGGGGCGAATCGACACAGGAATAAAAGTGTCGATACACCAGCTGGACGGCTATTGGTTACGGTGGACTTAGGTCCCCAGCGGCCGGAAATCTGGGAAGGTCTAGTTACGGGGGGTCGTCGCCCAGGGTGTCGTTACCAACTTTCCCCCTCGATGAGAGGCGCCTCTCGGGTCCGCTCGTCGAACTCAACGTCACGGGAATACAGTCAACATTCGGACGAACGTGGCCCTAATTTGGACCTCTGTTCTTTGGGGATCAGAACTCAGGTATAGGAGCCGATGCGGCGGAGATGGGACAAGTTTGGTGGGTTTCCGTATAGAACCTCGTAGGGGATTTTCTTTTGCAGAAACGACGTTGGAACTCGCAATTCGAGGTAGACGACAATGTCAAGAATCTCGATCCAAAGGGATGAAGGAAGTTTCGCATCAAACAGAAGGGTGTTGTTTCGCTCCCGGATAGTACGGTTCGTACGCTCCGCTAGGCCGTTCTGGCCTTTGCAGTACGGAGCGGATGTGTCAAACTTCATGCCCTGGGACTCGAGATAGGCGCCAATGGCCAAATACTCTCTTCCGTTGTTGCCAAAAAAAAAAAGGTTGATGCAGGTCCCGAACTGTCGGCGTACCCATGCTTCGAAGTGCTGTGATTTCTGTAGTGCTTCAGACGGTGTCTATGTGATCATAGCCTCAAATCTTTACCTGGAAGTCGGTGCTAACATCTTGCCAATGCGCCCTGGCCGAATACGTGCTTCGTCTAGATGCCTTAAGGAGGCAGGACAGGGTAACTCCAGAGCTTGAATTGTTCTCGTGGTCTGCATTCGTGTCGTACCTGCGCCTCAATCCAGCGGCGCCCATGTCCTCTAGTAGAATGGCCCAGTGTGGCGAAAGTTCAGAAAACAGCTTCATCAATTTGCTGTCGGAAGTACTCGATAATTGAAGGCTATAAATATTCACATGAAATTGCCCTGCTATCGACAGACTGAAACTCGCTTTACCAGTCCCAGGAGATCCAAACAGGAGATAGCCTCGTTGACAGAAAATAACGCGTGCAGAGTTCCACCTCTGCGTAGGCTTATCCACAGACTCCCCCACTTCTCTTAACGGCTCATCCTTCACCTGTTTATCTATGATGGCTATAGAGAGGGATCAAATCGGTCTCAACCGAGCTTTCTTCCACCCTCCTTCGTGGTGCTCAAAGGCAGATATCGTTCTCTGAATGTTATTGAGATATATTTTTCGACATTCTCCACTCCTTAATAATCTCTAGGTAAAGGCCAATGGAGGAGATGTAGATATTTTCTCGACGTTCCTTGACTGCGCAGTGAAGGATGAGCAGATGTCCCTTATACGAGAAAGGGAAAGACCAGTTCGAAGGGGAAAAGTTTGAAGGCTTTTTCTTCGCATGAGATTGGAATCTTGTTCGCTGTGGAGATCCCACGCGAGCGATCAATGCGGGAGCATTTATAAACAAACGGTGGTGAGCTATCCAATCGATAAGCTTGTCGTACGCTTCATCATAACACGAGACGTGAATTGTCGAAGCTGCAGACTGTCAGCCCTTGAATATTCCTAAAATACAAAGAAATTGAGTGTAGCTGTCTAGGTTACCGGCAGGCAGCTGCTGTGTGGTGGCAGAGACCATGCTGAAACCAGGAAAGAGGACAACTATAAGATATCTGGTAAGTGCTGTGATAGGAACACCTCCGATGGTGGCGTTCATGGCGCATAAGCCGAAAGGTAGCCAATATATGATGTGATGGGAGTCGAGAACCACGAGAAACGATGAGTTGAACAATGAGTTTTGGGCAGAGTAGAAACATCATCATGATCACCCGGGCACGTCATGCCCCCCCATATGTCAGGGAAATCGCTACGATAGAGCTGGCGTGTCTTTCAGATCCTGCATGCGTAACTTCCGTTGCTCCAAAAATTCTGTGCAGTGTGCAGGCGACAGCCGAACCCTACGTTCTTGGAGATGCATTCTAGATATGATTTTTAGAGTTGAAAGTTACGGTATCTATCAACGTATAGGATCCAGCGAATCCTCCAAAGGGTATGCATCATACTTTCTTATTGACAAATCACTATGTTTGGGATGGCCAGCGATATCAGGCCCAAGTTGAGGCGATAGGGTAGATATTGAGTTTAACGTTTTGAGTGGCTCCTCCAGTGGATACCAGGTGGGTGTGAATCGCGTCGCTGCTCGGAAAAATTTGAGCTGTGAGTGTAGTCTCACCCTGGCCCCCGAAAACTTCAACGCTAGACCGATCAACGAAGATGGCCAGATTTACGACGCCATTAACAGCTGGTGCAAGGGGTCCACGGTATATGCTCGCGAAAGTGTTGTCGAATGACACATCTCCAGACTTGGTGCGGTCAATGAAGATTTGCTTGTTGACGAAGTCATAACCGACAAGGGTCTGCTCGGTGGAGTTGGCGGAGGCCCGAACAGCGATGGCAAAGTCCGAAGCCGTCGAATTAGCAGAGAAGCTCAACTCGATCTTGATCGTCTCTTTGTTACGACCCACATAAACGGAGCCTTGGCGAACAGCATTGTAAGTGTGTGAATAGGCCGGCTGCTTGCTGACGATTGATGACCATGCTTCCTGGGGCTGCTGAACGAGAGTCGTCTTATCACCGATAGCCTTAAGAGATAGATGTCGAGGAATAGACATCGCGGAGCGCCATGGGCTGGTGGGAATGATTTCGCCATATTGCCAGTTGTTCATCCACGCGATGTGGGTGTAGGAGGTAAGGGAGAGGCCATTGAAACCAGCCGAGGCATAGAAGTCTGGGCCCCAGTCCATCCAGTTGGCGGTCGCGCTTCCAGGATACACAGAGTTGGTGTCGGGAGTGAAGGTGGTACCGTCGAACTCACCCACGAAGTACTGGGTTCCAGAGCCGACCGTGCCTGGGGGCCCACCGGGGTTAAGTCCGCTTACAATGACCCATTTTGTGGACTTCTCCCCGTCAAGGGGCAACTTGAAAAGACCGGGACACTCCCAAATCCCCCCTTGGGCGTTGTAAGGACCGAACTCGCTCGCCAGCGTCCAGTCCTTTAGGTTGTCGGAAGTGTAAATGAGGAGCTTGTGCAATGTGGGTAGAGCAGTGACGACGACCCATTTGTGAGACTCCTCGTGCCAGAAAACAAAAGGATCACGGAAGTTTTGATACTGGTCTTCGTATGGGGCTGGAGGGTTGTAGATGACCGGATTGGCGGCATCGTACGTGGTCCAGGTTAGACCATCGTCAACACTGTAGGCGATGGACTGGGATTGCTGGTTCTCCCGGATGGTCTTTCCACTCGGCAGGGTCTGCGCAACAGGGTACTGTGGAAAGGGAGTAAGCTAGATATCTCTACCACGGTATCTATTTGCTCGTGGCTCAGCTTACCGCAGAAGTGTACATGGCGACCATGGGGGGCTTCCCGTCTTTCCCAAAGCCACTGGTATTGTTCACATCAACGACCGCACTCCCACTGAAGTACATCTCGGTGACTTCGCCGCCATATCCCCGGGCAAGAAGGGCGATAGGCTTTTCTTCCCAGTGGGTCAAATCGTCACTGGTGGCATGGCCCCAGGACATGTTTCCCCACCGGGTACCGCCGGGGTTATACTGGTAGAACAGATGGTATATCCCATCGTGATATAAGAGACCATTAGGGTCATTCATCCAATGCTCCCGGGGCGAGAAATGGTATTGTCCACGGTAGGGCTGGTCGTAGTTGAAGGCGTGTGCCACGCCGACAATGCCTGCTAAAAGACCGGCCGCAAGGACCTCCGTGAGATGAACCATGGTGAAGGGATGAGTATTTGCCGCTGTGGAAGAATCATAGTCACACAGAGCGGCACCACACGGACTTATATATGTGAGCAATTTACCCTGAATTCTCCGGCAATGGGCCGAGTGAGTCTGGATATTCTACCAGCACATAATAGTCTCCCCTTTCACTCCCCATTTAGTGGATATGCTCCAAAAACGGTAGGCTTCCAACTGCAGATGGATTTAGCAGCACCGGTACCGAAACACCGGTGAGTTTCTTCGGGGAAACTCAAACTCTCACCCCGCAAATTGACCAACGGCAGCATGATATGCATGTGGCCAAAGCAACTAGTAATTCGGGCGTCCCTGGCATTTCTTGAGCCATGTGGGTTCGCTTCCGAGAATAGGAACACTACTGTAGGGAAACATCTGATTTTCGCATTAGCTCGGCAACCTGGAGCACGCCAAGTACTCTCCCACAGGAATGATTCGACCAGTCAGAGCATTCGAGGAATACTTGTATATCAGTGTGTCTCCCCATGGGTTTCAAAACGTCTGGGCGTTTTTCTCGGCCTTATTCAAGGTTTCTCAGAGACCCCAAGGCCCAGAGAAAAACAGAACAAGATCAGCAAAAGCAGACCCCGTGTACGAGTTGTTGCAAAGAATCCCACGTTGGTTCATTCCACAGCAGCTCAATTTCATTCTCTCGGAGAGCGTCAATGCGTCCGCGAGGCCATGATGGTTAGTTCGTCCTGTATTGCCAGCCCCGGATTACCGCGGACCGAATAACCCTTCTCCACGGGGAGGTCTCGGCATCCTATGCGCGATTAACTGGCGCCCCTGGGGGGGGTGGGGTTTTCGGCGGAGGAGGGGGCAAGGGTCTAACTGTGTCATAATCTCCACTTACTTGGCCACTGCAGAGCCGGCTAGCCGTGTTCAACCCGCTTGTTTACTCCGTAGGCCCTTCACACTGCTCCACCTGAGGAAGCTGGGCAAAGCGCCGATATTTCTCCGCGAGTTATTGCTGTCTAGACTTCGCCATATTGCCTTTTTGGGAGCCTTACCGTTACGGAGTAAACTATGCTCTTCCCGCGTGTTTAGAGACTCACCACTTCTGTAGATTATTTCCCCCGCTCGGGGCTTGTGGGGAAGGCATTGACCTCGAGGGCTTGACTCCTTCCTTCCAAACGCCGTTAGAATTTAAAAACACAGGGAAGGAATGAATAACTGCGAGTGGTGAGTGACCCGCAATTTGTCTTCTTATTCTCTCCCCCCACAGGCATCGTCAATCTCTAGAAATGTGACCAAGACCGTCCAGCATGATCGCACGCTCGAGTATTCACTTCTGCGCTTTTCCCAACGTCCATCCTAACCCTGTGAAGAGAACTGTTCATCGCCCTGTTGATGATGCCGCCGCCCTAATCCTGGAGGCCTGGTCTCAGGGCCTGATGACGGGCTCCATTGTAATTATGGCCGCTGTCACAATCGCAAATATGCGACCTGGCGTCTTACTGCATAAGTTGATCCTTTTAGAGGTACAGTTACCTTCCCCTGGGCAGCTGGCAGCACACTGTGCTAAATTCACTGGGCTCCGATAGTTGATTCTGGCGGCACCCCATGGAACGTTTATCTTCGCCCCAGATCCAGTATATGGATGGTATCTAGCCTTCACCGCGATCGGACTGATCTTCTCTTGGTCTTTACACAATGTGATTGCATGGATGAAAAACAGACCCTTTATGAGCCGCGAGCTGTCACTCTTCTACATCGGTACCATTGTCCTGGCGCAGCCATACTGGGCGACCGAGATCTACGCCAACTTTGCCTATTTCAACGATATCAATCTCACAGTGTACGAAAAGATTAGGCCTTGGGAGGCAATGTTTCGGTAAAGCGCCCTCTTCTTAATGGCTCTGTTCATCTCTACCGTCGACTAATAATGTATTGCATCTAGCGACCCCTGGTGGATTTACACGACCTGTAATCTCTTCTGGGTTATCAAAAAACACTATAACTTTGGAATCATTGGGCTAGTGCGCGAATGTCCCCGTTTCGGTCTCATGCTGGGTTCAATGTGCCTCTCGATTGCCTTTATCGTTGCTGACATCCTCAGCGTGACTGGAGTTCTTTCGGCTGCCATGTCCCTGGGCATTAACCCCTTCTGGAAGGTAAGTTTGCCAACAGGCAACATTCAGCCAACACTCCAAGCACAATGACCAACGAAAGGGTATTCTCCAGCTGTGCTTCATGTTCAAGTGCCTCTGTGACACAATTATCCTCGACGACTTCAAGACTGCGCTGGACAAGCTTAGTGCTCAATGGATGATGCGACAGGAAATGCAGGGAGTTTACTCCCTAGGTTAGTACCCTCTTCGAGGTTTCCTGGTCTTGTTGCGCACCTTTATTGGCCCCTCGTCTGACAAATGGGCACTCACAGACTTTAGAAGCCACCAAGCTTTTACTGAGGAGCGTCCTTTGCCTAGCACTCGTGATAATTTGCCACTGAAACCCTCTGCGACTGCGGTACATATTGAGTGAGGGCACTGTAGTACTGTTGGAAAACCGGGTATCTGTAAGGCGGCCATTTTCAGAGCAAAGACTAGTAGTTATCCTAAAATAGCCCGAGTCCGACCGACGCTGGCAGATGGAGCCTGTGAGTAACTTATCCGAAGATCTTATGTGGACTACTCTTGGACAGGGCACAGAAGGGTCGCATTTATCAGACAGATTTCCTCAAAGCCTGACACTCCCTCAACGTTAGAGAGCGCCACGCTTAAGCCTATAAGTGCGACAGATTCTTTAAATTTCGCTACTGCTCGCCTAGAGTGGCTATCCCGGCCTCTAAAAGTCTAAAGTCATCACTGACAGTGTGAGTTTTCCAACCCGAGGGAATGATCAGAGTGCCGACAAGGGCCTGAAGCCTGTCTGTTAGCCACTCCTGGATCCCGGGCGCCTCCAAGGTTACCGAAAGGGGTTGGCATCGGGCGTACTTGCACTGACTGTTCAAAGGTTCTTAGTGTGTTACAGCGTTGCTTTTCCGAGAATACCCCGATTACTATACGAAACAGGCAGGAGATTATGGGTAAGTACTGAGACATCCTGCTCCTGATCGTAATATCAATCTCTCCGATCGACATATGGTTATCGTTAATTCTTCCTGAAAGGCTCAATATTCAGCGAGTCTAATTTGCCTGACAGTTGAATATCATCCACGGAGCGGAGGCATACTTGCACATCAAAATGGAATATATTGGTCAGGTGCAGCAGCGTTTAGCATCTTGCTAAGCCATTGCCGGCTTCGATTTCCCGCAGTTGGAGTTCCGACCGGGCCGTCTTCGGAGAAAATATAGTCGGGCGCCAGTGAACCGTCCGATTCGGCAATTGGGTATGAGCCCGTAACTCCGCTCGTGCAGTTCCTTCCGAGTGGGGGCGAGGGATTTTGCTAAGTGGACTCCGAGCATTGGGGCGTCGCTCGTTTATACTCCATCGAGTTAGGCATGCCTTGAGGTTCCCGGGGGCCCGTATTTTTAACGACCCTACTTCTATCAGCTGTTCAAGCACCCCTCACTTCAAGCCTTTTACTCTCGTTGTAATTAAAAAAAACCCTTTCCTCTATGGCCTGGGTCGGATGTATAATCATTAGACGCATTGTCATCATCTAGATGCTGGGGCAGCTACTAGCGCTTGGCACTGTTGGGCCTGATACGTAGCATTCCCTGTTTTTATCCACACAACCCCATAATAATACACACCTGGTACACATACAACAGCCTTTTCCCAGAAGAGAAAGAAAAGTCGTCATTATCGGATACTCTGGGGACTTGTGGGGTCTAGGGAGTGGGGTCTGGGGCATGGAGGCCGGGATTGGAGAGAGGTTGCAATGGTATAATATCCCGCAGAAAAATTTTTCGGCTAAAGAAGGATTATATAGAGGGCATTGGGGTCGCCTCACCTGTCATGAACCCCCCCCTTCCATTCTGACCACACATAATTCTTTTGTCGTATTGTCTCGACTGACTCAACATGAGCGATAAGTACGAGGATAAACCTGAAGCCATGGGCAAAGAGTTCAGCGATGAACTCACGCCCGAGGAGCGTGAGCACGAGATGGAGACACGCGACCTGCAAAGCCATCAGTATCTCGACAATGAACCACTGTATGACCGGATAGTGTTCGCGCAGATACCAGTGCACATGAAGAGCCCTCGCATGCTGGTTATCACGCTGGGCGTGTTCGCGGCGTTCAGCGGCATGCTGAGCGGGCTAGACCAGTCGGTGATCTCGGGTGCACTGCCTGGTATCCGCAAGCATTTCATCGCGTCCGGCGAGTGGGCGAGCATGGATGACCCAAAACTGGCCACCGACATTTCGCTAATTTCTTCACTGATGCCGCTGGGCGCAATGGCCGGCGCGCTCATCATGACGCCGCTGAACTTCTACTTTGGACGCCGCAACTCGATTATCATTTCATGTCTGTGGTATACACTGGGCGGTGGACTTTGTGCAGGCTCTCGCAGTGTGCGGATGCTGTTTGCGGGCCGATTCATTCTGGGCATCGGTATCGGAATCGAAGGCGGCTGTGTCGGTATCTACATCTCGGAGTGTGTGCCGCCAGAGGTGCGTGGCAACCTGGTGTCAGTATACCAGCTGATGATCGCATTCGGAGAGATCATCGGATACGCCGCCGGCGGCGTATTCTTCGACGTCCCATCAGGCAGCTGGCGCTGGATGCTGGGCTCGTCTCTCTTGTTTTCGACGATCCTCCTCGTTGGGATGGCCTTCTTGCCAGAATCACCGCGGTGGCTGGCATCCAAGGGCAAGTACGGGCGCGCGTGGCAGGTGTGGAAGTCGCTGCGCAACATGGCGGACCCGAGAAGCCTGGACGAGTACCTTGCGATGGAACTTACAGTCAAACATGATGTCGAGCGATCCGCCAACGAAAAATGGCACCAGAGGTACCTGGAAGTGTGCAGGCAGCCGCGCAACCGACGGGCGCTGGTCTATGCCACCGCCATGATCTTTTTCGGGCAGATGACAGGCATCAATGCGGTGATGTACAACATGTCAAACTTGATGGCCAAGATGAACTTTGATGACCGCGAGTCAGTGCTGATGTCCATGGTGGGCGGTGGCGCGTTGTTCCTGGGGACAATCCCTGCCGTGTTCACGATGGACAAGTTTGGACGACGGGTGTGGGCGCAAAACATCCTGATGTTCATCGTGGGTCTGGCGCTGGTGGGGGTCGGCTACCTATACACGAACAATGGTGTCGATTATTTCAATGAGCATAAGGCAACGGCCTTGGGGTTGTTCTTCTCCGGTCTGGTGCTGTACATGGCGTTCTTCGGGGCGTATTCGTGCCTGACCTGGGTAGTCCCAGCGGAAAGCTTTGACTTTAACACCCGCAGCCAGGGCATGGCGATCTGCTCTGTGTTCCTTTATCTGTGGTCATTCATCGTGACATACAATTTCGAAGGGATGCAGAAGGCGATGACCTACACCGGCCTGACAATCGGTTTCTTCGGCGGCTTGGCCGCGCTGGGCTTCTTTTACCAGCTGTTCTTCATGCCCGAAACCAAAGACAAAACATTGGAGGAGATCGACGAGCTGTTTCTGATGCCGACAAGCAAGCTAGTTGCGCTGAACACAAGCAATATGTTCAAGCGCTTCCGGCCGCGGCACCGGCCGGAGCATGTCGATACCCACAACCCCTGAGGCTTGTCCTTTCACCTACCAGACCAACGTCTATGGGAGCAACAAAGAGCGACAAGGCTACTCAAGTTGAATGTAATGAAAGCATGAGAACCAATCCATCGCTGCCATTCTATAGCACATGTTGTCCTGTCAAGGAGGAAACATTGTAGAGAGAAAATCTGTATATCTGATAACGACGTTTTCCACCGACTACATTCAATGCGAAGCCTATCATTTGATCATACTAAGATTTTTTTTGACTTTCTTATTTTAGAACCCTGACATAAGAAACATCAACGCTCACAGTCTCAAAAGCTATTTCGGCTGGCCCCTGATCAAAGGTCCAAAGCCGTTTTTGTGGCCGCTCTTCGCGCGCAGGACACCGACTCTTGCGAAGCGCAATGCCTAGCTAAATAGTCGTTCGGTATAAGCGGCAACTAATCAACTGACCACAGCGCTGGCCATTGTACCTTCACAACAGTCTCGGCATTCTTAATCCTCCTTATCAATGGTCTTCCCCGTCTGCTGTAAATTCCGCATGAAGGTGTCTTCTTCAGGCTTGCGATATGTTCCCCCGAGTCGATCCCAAATCGTGATATATTGTCCATAGTTGTAGTTGAAGTAGAAATGGTGCATCGTGTGGCATGCAGCACCGTTAACGATCTCGGATGTGGAAAGATACTCGGCGTCATCTAAACATGTTCAGTTATACTATAAAAGCCGACGAATATGGAGAACTTACGAATTAACACGGCCCAAAGCGTCACAAAAATAAACAGCCCCAGGTAAGCAACCTTCTGCAGGGGGAAGATGAATGGGAAGATATGGTACGGCAGACTCTGCAACCACCCATCCAGAGGATGAAAGGCATAGCTCGCGAAAGGCGTCGGAACTACCCATTTATGATGCGGCTTGTGTAACCAGCGATAGACAAAGGAATGATGCAAGCCACGATGAATCCAGTAGATTCCACTGTCCGTGAAGCAGACGAAGAGAGGGTATTGTAACCAGTTGTAACCAGGAAATGGAGCTTCGCTTGCAAAATTATATAATTTGGACCATCCACGCACTTCTGCAAGGAACAGGGGCGCTGTGAGGATGGCCATGACAGGTATCGCAGCCAGACCCTGTTTGATCTCTTGCTGAATCTGGTTTGGTAGGTATCGGGGATGTTGGAGGAGGCGCTTGTCGTATAATGTGTGATACATAATGAAGCTGCCAATAAGGTACATGGCTAAACCGAAGGACCTATTCAGCGAGAAAAGAATACGATTTAATCGATTCATTCTTCAAACTCAAGGTCAGCGTCACCTACCATATCATTAGAAACAACGATAATGTTTGCCTTGCCATATTATCTCGCTTCCAAAGGCTGGCCTCCGCCCACCCGGACGGTTCCAAAGGGAAGTAAACCTTCACATGGTCGTTCAAAACGCTTGAATTGGTATGTTTAGAGTTTGCCGTCGTATCAGGTAAGAGCGCTGCATAAAGTCGATCAAACACGAAGGTGTCGAGGACATCAAGAAGAATGTCCATGGTTTGAAATGAGGCTGTATTTATTCAACGTCTTCGATTAGGCTGTCGGAGCCAAAAAGAAGTACCTTGTCTTATATGCAAGCAAAGTTTTCACAGGCGGGGAATCCCTACTTGGAGTATACCTACACGGATGTTCTCCTCGCAGATCATACCTACTCGAAGAGAATACCTACCGTTCCCCCAATAGGAGAAAACCCACACGTTCATTCCCTACCCGGTCGGGGAATACCTACCCGGGGAACACCTACCATATCGGCTTCCAGCAAAGGTGATCCACGGGGACGGCCAGGAGTCAAACTATTATGTTAAGATAGAAAGTTCGTTAAACGATTCAATTTTAGGGGATATTGTGGCCATGCCATGAACGCATTGTTGTTTCCCTGGGCAGCAAAGTGCCGCATTGGTGTACACTCGCCCTTCATAGGCTCAACTGGAATACCACAAGCAAATGAGCAGCAGGCATATGCTGTTGCCATCGTATGCTCTAGGTGAGACAACATCGACATAGATACTGGCCGCTCCGCGACCACCCTTAAATTTCTGAAGACGTCGGAGGGCTGCAGACTCGCCCATATTCACATCCTGGGTCAAGTTTTGGGAAGCGGCAGCTCCATAGACACCTTAGCACGTATACTCCTCGGTCTATTTTCATGTTCTGGTTGCCATTGTCGGTATAATAGTATCTGTATATGCCAATAGCTCTAGTCGTTAATTTGTAATTTCACAATGCGTTTCGATTGCACCACTGAATGAATTCATTCAAATCTGCTAGTTCATCGGTCGCAGTGTTGTCAAGATAAGGGAAGGTCTTGTCGTACTTGCTGGCAACCTCCAGCGTAGCGTTCAACAAACACCAAAGTTCCTCGGCATGTTTTGGATAACCTAAATGCAAAATTTGTTCCTTTTCCAAAGAGCCAACAACGGTATCCCAGATTCGCTTCCAATTGTCGGCAGCTTGGCTGATTGTTTTAAGCGATAGATATCTGCATAAGCGTGCCCTGGCCTGGAATGCGAGCGAGTTCATAGCTAGAAGAACTATATCAGAAAAGCATTTGTTTCTGGGGTAGGGGCCCTTCCACTTACCATAAATGACAATCAAAAGATGTTCAGGGGATAAGGAGGAGCTCCACGGTATTAGGGTCGCATTTTTAGAGGTTTCAAGTAATTGCTCAATAACTTCCTTCAAAGGAGGAAGTGGTAATTTTGATGAATGAGCCGTAGCAATATTACTAAAACTTGCTGCATCCTCCGCTTCCCACAGCTCAGCACTCCAAGCAAAGTGACAGTCCATCTCAAAGACAGACAGTGCGGGATGATTTTTGAAGCAAACTGTAAGGAATCCGTCGGCGAGGAAGACCCAGCAAGCAATTCTCGAAGGTCATCAGCAAGACATTCCTGAACATGAGAGCAAACGATAAGAAGAGGCGTACCGTATACACATTTCCTCCGCGACCAGAATTCTCCATGTCAAGTCGTCACAGACTTTGGGAGCCATCCTGCGCTTCAACTTAAAAATTCCCAACGACCTTATAGTTGACACCAGACACGGATGCCGGATGATACGAATGCGACGTCTGGTTCGCATATCGTCTCGCCCGAATTGAAGCATCTCCATTATCAGAGCACTTTGAATCAACTGCACGGTGGGCATCAGATGTGTGAGATCCTTTGGTGGTAGGGTAGCTGCTAAATTGGCAATTTTTCGGAAAATGAACTCCTCTGCCACGTCAAAAATCCATGGTGAAAAGTTTCCACCGTCCAAGGGTAGGCTATATGCTGCACCAGCCAAGGAGATGGCGAGAAGCAAGGGATTGGAAATATTCCCAGGATCAAATGTTGGGAAATGGACAATGGGCAAGTGCCAATGCAGAGATTGAAAGAAAGCTGATATGAAAGCAGAGATATTAGAAACACTCAACATTGCATTGAGTTCCATGATATCAAGTGGTTGTAGTGTATCTTCGCTTCCAAAAACCATCGATCTTGATGTGTCAACCAGCTCAGCCATCAACACGGTTAACTGATTGGATAATTTAGATGGAAACAGAACTTCCGATGGGTATTCAGAGAGAAGGTCGTCCGTGGATGAGGCAAGCTGCGAGGAGAATTCAGGCATCCAAAGATTCCCTTCCAAAGCCGCCATCGGGTTGGTAGGGACCAGCGCATCTTCAAGATGAGAATAAAGGCTCTCGAGATTTCTTCGTTTAGAACATTTTGCAGTCTCTCCTATCGCAAGCCTATCCTTGTGGACAGCCGGGCTCGCGAAATGTTGAAGAAATGAGAATGGAGCGTCGCCCTTCGGCAACCTACGCGAAGTGTCTATCAACGGTGAAGCCGAAGGCGAAGGTGACACAAGGGCAGAGCGAAGAGAACCTGGAGAGGTAGGCAATTGTTGGGTTTTAAACGTGCACTGTCGCTTCAGAGATTGGCAACGAGAACATGGTGAGTTCCGGTCGCAAGCTGCTTTTGCGGCGAAGCATGCCTCGCAAGACAATCGCTTCCTGCCCGGTCTAGCTGCAGGAGGTAAAGGCCGGTTATTCTTTTTTGCGCATACTTTACTATGCCTTCGCGTAACCTCCCTTTACAAATTAGTAAATGGCAGGGTT
This sequence comes from Aspergillus aff. floccosus IMV 01167, assembly GCA_001931935.1. NCBI lineage: Eukaryota > Fungi > Ascomycota > Eurotiomycetes > Eurotiales > Aspergillaceae > Aspergillus > Aspergillus aff. floccosus IMV 01167. Next base: position 18,405 of record MSJE01000237.1, on the reverse strand, counting down.
TGGGAAGAGGATTTACATACCGCTTCTGAAATGATTTGTCGCAGAATGGGCAAGTGGAAGTCAGCTGCGATGTATCTATCAGGTAGTCAACAAACAGCCACGAACGCGAGTTGTTCCGGATCCTGTACGTGTTGTCTCATGGCGCAGCAGATGCGTCTTTCTTTGATATGTTTTATCACACTGTGTACACTGGAACATGATGTATAGACAGGCAACGTGACAATTGATGGGGGAATTTCCCCTGGTGAGATTTCGGGTCACGTAATCCATCAGTCGGGCTCGGGAGTGTCAGGGCCGGCCTTGCCGAACCACTCATGAAGCGTGCGTCTAGGATACAGGGAACTCGTGAAGCCTCAGTTTGCTTCGTTTTAAAAAATAGGAAATCACAAACTCTCCAGTTAACGAGTTATTCCGTATAACTCACATAAGAATAATTTCTCATCTTTTCTTGTATACCTTTTCGGGGAAATTCCATGGAGGGCTGAATGCGTAGTATAGGTATAGGGTCAGATATATATTTCGGCATTGGACATAACTGACCTTTACCGCGCAAGGTTAAAGCTCATAACTAGCCTTTTATTGTACCGGGTGCGCAAGCAAATATTTTGAGCCATTAATATCACTCAACAGCGAGAGCCCCGCACTCTTCCTATGCTCACTGCTATAGTCTCGTCTTATGGTATATATCTAGAGTCCCTTTATGGAATTGCGGACCTATGGATCTGTGCGAATATTATTGGAAGGAACACAACGTCTACAATTTGTTCCAATATCAACTCAGGCAATAACCCTCGGATTCATAAGTCACACACCAAGAAGCTAGTGCTCGCCTCCTCTTCTCCTGCCCAACGAAGAGGTCTTGGTGCAACACAATGAACGTCCCAGCGTCCTGAGGCATGGGCTCTCATCATAGGCTTGACTATAATGTTGCCTCATGAGTCGCATAATTCTCTTCGCGCTTCCCTGCCACATATTTCTCGCTGTCTCTCACCGTGCCTGCTTGTCTTATCTGCATAAAAGTGATACCTGGGGTCCAACCTACACTTTTCCGTGCCGCCTTGACCTCGCTATAGAGCTCGTCAACCTCCTCTAGAGTCAACCCCCCCGAAGGCGGGGTGGGGCTGCTTACTAGAGACGGCTAGTAAGTGTTGTACTCCAGAGTGTGGGGCACCTCAGCGGATCGGCTTCTCGGGCACCGGGGTGGGGACCGTGGAACGCACACCGAGGATCTCCGGGGTTGTTCCAGGAACCCCAAGAGCCACTCCATATTTGATCACACCTCCCTTGGCGGGATATGTTCGGCGTTAATCGTCTTTCACCACATGCTATCTCACGGGCCGCAGGGCTCGAGTGTCAGGTCGAGGCGCCACAACTGCGCATAGTATAGCGGGAGGTTGCAAAGGCTGCCTTCCGTCCCCTGTCTGGGTAGAAATTGGCCGCGACGCCACATTGACCCATCATATATTATTGGCACGGCCATTCCGTGCCCCGAGGGATTAAGGGGTCTTCGGAAGACCACTCGCTGAGGCTCCCCGCTTCTCCACGGCCCCAGGCTGACGCTCTCGGCATAGGCCAAAGACCCCGAGTAAAGGATCATCTGGGGGTTGTCGTGACTCTGCGCGAGACCGTAAGGCGGACATGTCCTTTCGCAAGGGTGGATTGCGAGCTAGGGACTACGAATCGATTCGAACAAAATGTAGAGTGCATGAATGCTGATGGAGCGGTCAACGATTCCAATTTCCGCCGCCAGTAGCTAAATACATCTGCGTGTATGCTCCATAAAATGATTTGCTTGAAGGAAATGACGAGAACACGAGACCACAATGCCCATAGGCAACTATGGGCAGGTTTGCGTCTATTTCTTGAAGCCAGCATACGAAAATGAAGCCAAGGTCAACTTCCCCGAGTCCGACACAACCTCAATACCTTCCGCGTCTTGATTCGGGTAGACTAGGGCGGACAGCACTGCGACACCATCATTCACGAACACCTCGACCGAATTCCAATCAACATATATTGCAAGTCGGACCGTGTTCCCACCTGTGGGATTTGCTGCAGTCCGCATCGCGTCCCAAACCTGCTTGGGCCCTGATGCCAACGTATCGGAAGCGGAGCCGTCAGAGTCTCTGATCAAGAATACCTGGGCCTTGGCGAAGTCGTAACCGACAGTCGTGTTGTAGGTCCCATCGGACTTGATTCGGAAATAGACTATGTTGCCGTCACTGCCACCGGTCTTGGAGACTGTTGCCCGAATCACATACGCCCCTCCGGCAAGGTTAGCAGGAAGCGATGCCGTTGCCGGGTCTGCTGTGATTGTTGTTCGATTGATGGAGATGGGGCTTGTAAATATGGCATCGTACCCCGCAATCGGACGGCTGACTAATCTGGGAGTCCCGTTGATTGTCTGATATTTGACCTCCCGCACTAGACTCTGTTGTCCCTCGAAGTCTCCATAGTAAGGCAGGTTGGCAGCATAGTTCCAGTTATTCATCCAAGCAATGGCGTAGCGGCTTCCAAACCTGTCGTCTGGATTCTCCCAGCTGACAGTAGCGTAAAAGTCAGGACCTTCGTCCATCCACTGTGGAGAGCTGGCCGTCGCTGTAAATTTGGTGCCGTTCCAGGTTCCAGCCCAGTAAGCGGTACCGGTTGTCTTTCCATACTGAGTTCCATCAGCACCGGCAGCGAGGATCCAGACACGTGTCGCCGTGTCGCCGTCAAGGTTGATCTGATAAAGATCCGGGCACTCCAGGGTACCCAAGTCGACACCAGAGTCTTTCGGCGAAAAAGTCGAAACGAACTTCCATGTCTTGAGGTCCGCCGACGTGTAGAAACCAATATATGTTCCCTCTGCAATTGCAGCAACCCAATGCCCAGCGTCGTCATCCCAGAAGATTTTAGGATCTCGAAACGCTGGCTTATTGCTTGGGTCCGGGTTGGGCATCACGGGATTGCCCTCGAAAGGAGTAAAAGTACGTCCCATGTCAGTGGAATAAAAAAGGGACTGCTGCTGAACACCATCTGCCATCTGGGTAAGGATGGCAACCACAGCATTTTTGCCAAAGCCGGACGTGTTGGCCGCATCAACAACGGAGCTCCCAGTTTCAATGTCGCCCAAGATCACACCCCCGGGAGTGTTGGGTTGATACTTCCGAATAGCCACACCCTGAGGAGTCCATTGCACCATGTCGGTGCTCGTAACATGATACCACTCTGTTCCACCGGAGCCAGGGTCAGAGCTGGTCCAATCGGAATTCCAGAGGTAGTAGAAATGCCATTCATTTCCCAAGAAAATCGGGCGTTGGGGGTCATTCATCCATTTTGTTTCTGGAGTGATGTGGTAACTCGGCCGCGTCTGACCGGAGACAGATGGAACCAAATTGGCCAGCAGTAGGAAAGATAAGACTAGTAGAGAGTGAAGCGGAGGTCTCTTCGGTGTAGAAGTGAGAAAACCCGGCATTGCGATATAATCAGAACAGTTGTTGTAGAAAAGTTGGCGTAGACAAGATCCGACTCATGTAATATTAAACCAACGAGTGTCTTAGAAGATTGAATCGGGGTTCGTACTGGTCTATATACTACCTCGCTGTTTCGAGGAACTTTTGCTGTGTCTGCAGCTATGGATGACGGACTCCTGTGGTACAGTATCATACGCCATGAGAGAGGAGGGTCAAGAGCTTCTCAAGTTTCAGATAGATTCTGCCCTGTGAATCGAGATGAATTGAACCCAATGGCATAAATGCCTCACCGGCGATCTCTGTGCCAGGAATATGTCGTACTACTAGATATTTCTTCATCTTCTAGTAGAAGTTGTGTCTGTCTGGTGGGGTCGTGCATAATGGGCCAAATAGAACGGGAAAGGAGCATCGCAATCTCCAAGGATTCTCCGATTGGAGGCGATGACGACTTTCTGGGGATGGGTCTCAGAGAAAGCGAGCTCCCCCGCAAGATGTCGTCTCCATCGGCCCACGTTACACCTGCTGTGGCTATTACTTGTAGACAATGAGGCGCAGGGGCCTCGCTAGCGTCTGTCGTAGTATCGCGTGGTAGACCCTCAACCCCTTCTGGACGGTAAGCTCAGACGACACTTCAGCCATTAGGAGTAGCGCCCGAGAACGGCTCCATTACCCGCTTTGTTCTAGAACGAAGAGTACAATGGGGCAGAAATCCTCGGCCAAGACCCGAAGAGGAGGTAGTAAACAGGAGGAGCATCCTTGTTGCAAAGTCAATATTCACTTAGATCACAGTAAGATTCCCATATTCTGTGTTAAACGAGATGAAGCCGTGTGCCACGATACACCATCCCTAGGCCATCACATAACATTGCTTACGGATTGTCTGCTGCCATGCTCATTCAACTTGGCTGTTATTACTTAACCTCAGTCGGAATGATCTACCTTTATGAACGTAATATAGACTCTTGATCGAGGTCTCACGAAGACCTTTGGGGCCATACAAAGAACGGAGATTAAGATCAGCAAAGGGGATCGTATGTAGGAGATGGGTTATATGCTTTGGGAGATTTGTGATTCTGACCGGTTTCTGAGGTCCCCCCTGCTTGATTGTAGAAGCTGGCGTTGCGCTCTAGTAAATATACAGTCCAAAGCGCATCATTACTTGATGCTGTGGTGTAAAATATCACATTAAAAGTCATGACTAAATCCTTGGTAGCGATGGTTAAGCTGGGTATATAATTGCTTGTTGACCGAGCATTCAACAGATCGGAGAAAAAGCAGGCAATCTAGAAACGAGCCAAACGCCCGCGAACTTGGTATTGTTGAACAGCTTCCGTGGTATCCACCCTTTCCTGTAGAAGTAAGTAGCCCCCGAAGGCGGGGTGGGGCTGCTTACTAGAGACGGCTACTCCGTATAAAGCCCACTTGCAGTCGTAACACATTCCGAGAAGCGAGTCCTTGGCTGGCCGGTAACTCCATCGACGGGCTGCCGGTGAACAGGCCGGGCCACGCCAACTCGGAGGATCGACCGCCGGGTCATCGTCTAGAATTCGCCGAGAGGAACGGAACCAACCAACGAGTTCCCTCAAGTCTTGAAACAGTTGGCTTCCCCGTCCCTGATGGGGGCTGATTACCCCGAAAATTCACCGAGGAGCATGGCGATCAACCCCAGGTCTAATTTTTGGTGGATTTTTGGTGGTCAGTCAACTCCTGTTGGATGGGCATCTCGGACTTTGGCTCTCGCGTTACAGATAAAGAATCAACTCACATTGTTAGCATTTCGATCTCGAAGTGTTGCACTCTAGCCGCTGGCGTTCTCGGCTGTTTCTGACGATAGGATATTAAAAAGATTCCTGGTTCTTGAAATTGAGCTTTTGGTCCAGAACCTCTTGCTTCCCATGACTTTCCTTTGGTAGGAATTTGCTACGCCATCCAGCCGTAGCTAGTGCTTCCCTCTTGTACATGTTGCTATCATTACTATCGGAGTGCCGTATACTGGGAATTCCATTGCGAACTTCCATGGGAGCCATGGATCAGCGGATTGCCAGTTCTGGCGTTTCCTAAGTCTGATTGGTACATGTAAGCCAAACCAGACCCTCGCTAAGTCTAAAGCAGAATGGTTAAGAAGCGCCCCGGGGCCTGAACTCCCCCGTGTGTGTGCGGAGACATCTCCACGGGGAACCATCGCGGCCCTACGATACAGGCGTCCTTTGGCTTCGAACGTATCGCAACTGAATGATGCAAGATATTGGGTGCAATTTTGTATTTGCGAAATGCACCGCATCATGGGACGTCGGAATATATCCGTTATTGGCGCATTCAGGTCCTGAGATATCGTTGAGTAGGTTTAGTGTTCAACACCTGCCATCTACTTCCTTGGCCCCAAATTGATTTTGTGCCCGGAGCAAGCTCCATACAATTTCCTGGTCGGGGTCCTTGCAGGATTGCCACGCTCCCGAAGACTACACTATTCTGGGCAATTCCCGAATCCGGTTGCGTCTCGTGTCATATATATTTTGATTGTTGGCAGGTTAGCACAGCCGGCCCCTAAGTACTTAGGACTGTCATCCCTCTGCGCCCACTGTTGCATCCGTCAATATCGTATCGCACACGGGGCATCTCTCTCCCATCTTTGTTGCACAATTTGAATTCGATAACTCATTAAGCGACGGCTATGTTATTCAAACGTCCCCCCAATGAAAAGGGAGCTGCTTGGCCTGCCATCTTGGTAGGTTTGTTCGCGTCCTTCGGCGGCATTCTCTATGGATACGATACCGGGACCATCGCGGGTATCCAGACTATGCCCTACTGGCTCGATGAATTCAATCATCCTGACGAAGGCCGCATCTCCCTAATTGTTTCTATTTTGTCGGTTGGAACATTCGTCGGCGCACTCGCGGCGGGGATCATCGCGGACATTACCGGCAGAAAATGGGGGATCATCGTCTCAGTCATGCTGCCTTTTAATCTTGGTGTGGCTCTCCAAACTGCTGCTACAGCGCAACCTCTGTTCATTGCTGGTCGCTTTTTCGCCGGTCTCGGAGTCGGTTTAGTTTCCGCCCAAGGTGAGCCAAGTCGGCGAAAACAGCTTACCTAGCTATCCATTGCTGATTGCTTATAGTTCCCATGTATCAAACTGAAACTCTACCCAAATGGATCCGAGGCGCAGTTGTGGGATGCTACCAGCTCTGCATCACAATCGGCCTTTTCTTGGCCGCTATTGTGAACTGGGCAACCCAGCACCGGAACGACAGCGGTATCTGCCCATGCATGTTCGGGCTGATAATGATCAAAGAAGCTAACTCGATCGCAGGAAGTTATCGCATCCCACTTGCCATTCAATTCGCATGGGCAATAATTCTGGCAAGTTCTCTTGGCAAACTGCAAACCGAATGAATCCATAACTGACTTGGGAAAAGGCTGGAGGCCTGCTCTTTCTCCCAGAGACCCCTCGTTTTCTGATTAAAAAAGGGAATGAAGAACGAGCCCTGAAATCGTTGGTTTTCCTCCGTCGCTTGAATCCCGATGATCCAGCTATCATCTCCGAGCTTGCAGAGTTAAACAGCAACTGGGAGTATGAACAGTCCCTCGGTTCTGCTTCGTACATTGAATGCTTCAAGGGTACCACCGGTAAACGCACCGTGACTGGAATTGTACTCCAATCGCTTCAGCAACTGGTGGGCATCAACTTCATCATCTATTACGGTACGAGTTACTTCGCCAAGAACGTTGAAGGCCTACCGGACTCTTTCATCTTGCAGGTGATCGTGAACTGTGTCAATGTAGCCATGACGCTTCCAGGTCTTTGGGCAATTGACCATTTCGGACGGCGCCCAGTTCTTCTGGTCGGGGCCCTTGGGATGGGTATCTCTCAATACGTCGTTTCGGCTTGCGGCGCCGCAACTCCGATCTCGAATTTCACTTCGCAATGCGCCCAGTGTGCGTTTATTTGCATATACGTCTCATTTTTCGGTAAAGTGAACACGATAACGATCTAGTGTATCCTTGCTAACATCCGCAAAGCATCTACATTTGGCCCCTGCGCTTGGGTTGTCACGGGGGAAATTTTCTCGCTCCAGACGCGTGCCAAAGGTCTTTCTATGACCACTGCTGCGAACTGGTTCTTCAATTGGCTACTTTCCTTTATTACTCCATACCTCACAGGAGCACTCAGCCCAACTCAGTCCAATGTATTCTGGATCTGGGGCAGCTTTTGCTGGATCGCATTCGTGTTCGTATACACCATGATTTATGAGACCAAGGGGTTGGCCCTTGAGCAGGTTAATGAGCTCTACGAAAATGAACCGAGGGCTTGGAAGAGCCCTGGCTACCGTTCCGAACTCCGAACGCTCTCTGTTTCTGAAGTACACGACAACAGATTGGGCGTTGAAGATACGAAGCCTTCAGAGTTGGCTCTGGAGGATGTTGAAAAGGCCTGATCAGCCGAGCAGTCCCCACAATGGAACTCTTCGAAGACCGTCGCAATCAAGGGAACTATAGATCTTTTTTTATGAAAAAAGTATGGTCCTGAATCCTTTCTCCTCTCGGAACTTTCACGAGTATGACCGGCCATACAGGCGTCAGCACCCCCATATGGGCCATGGGGTAGCTCTCAACAGCAATCCCCATGTCTCTCTTACTACCATCAATCAATCTGATCAATATCGTGATTCCATTGGACATCTCTCATACTAGCCTATATGCATAGTGCTAAGTTTGACAAAAGCTCTGGGCTTATAAAATCCCCCAACTAATCTACAATTTACATGGGGATAGACATGCAAACAGTATAAACATTAAGGAGTAACACTTATCCCGGTATCCGGGCGACATCCATATCGACAGCTTTTGTCAAACAGAGCGTCTCGTATTGCCTGCTTGGCTTCACCGCCCATACAAATTAGGTATAGCGAACAGCCCCTGCATCTCGCTTTGCGTACGCGGTCATCGGAAGAGGTCCGGAATCAGTGGGAATTAGGGGTCGAAATAGGGGCTTATAAAATGGTCGATTTAGTCGCTAGATAGGAGAGAATTCAAGTCCTTGCAACTGTCCAGATTAAGCGGTATTGTACGCAGTATTTCAGACGCGCGCATTCCAACAGCTTTGCTAGATCACACCCTCACCTAGTCATGCATTTATCAGCCTGTTGAACGCGACTATGCCCCATCTGATCTCCCTACCGTTTGAAATCCACCGCCTCATAGCTGAGCACCTGGACTATGCATCAGAACTGAATGCGCTTGGGAAAACATGCCGAACACTGTATGGGCCGGCCAATCTACTCTACTCTCATTTTGTCAGAGATCTCTCTCCGAAAAGCTTCCAACGTATCGTCAAAAGCAAAAATACGGACGCGCTACGAAAAGTACTCCCCAGTTTCATGGAGCTCGAGTGGCATAAAGAGTTCTTCGATAAGGAGGATCTATCATGGGAGGCAGATGCAGCTTGCAGCTATGTGGAGGTTATCCAAATATTTGTGGATCTCTACGGACCAGGGCAAACTCTCCGCAACATTGCCAGCAATCCCGAATCTGAGACTGTTTCCCTAACCGCGGAGGACCGAGTGGTATTCAAGCTCCTGACTGATGCTGCAAAGTCCAGAATTGGTGATATAGCATTGAATGTCGCAGCAGCGAAAGGATGTATAGACTGCGTCAGATTTCTACTCTATTCTGGTTGCAAAGTGGATGCTGTTGAAAACTGCGATCGGACCGCTTTGTGGAACGCTGCGCTGTATGGCCAGTTGGAGGTGGTAGAATACTTTCTCGAGGCAGGTGCAAACCCGAATGCTCATGGGTTCCTGGTAGAGGGCTTCCCTGAAACTCCTATTTACTATGCCGCAATGAACAACGACGAAGCTATGGTACGGTGTTTGCTTCAGAAGAAAGCCCATCTAGGAAGTCCCGGGGAAATCAATGCCCGTGCAGTGGGTGAATTAGCCGATGAGGGTAGAGAAGCACTCGCTACGCTGATCTTGGAGCCCATCGATTTAGATACGGAATTGCTCCATCTCTCTGCAGATCAAATGAGCTGCTTTCTCCGCTATGCAGCTGCGGTTGGAGATGATGCCATTGTTGAAAAATTTGGCTGTCCTCCTGCTACAAGGGAGCTTTCCTCAGTACTGAGGATTGCCGCAAAGCGTGGCCGTACACATATTGTGAAGACTTTGCTTGAACGGTCTGCCAATTTCTTTCCGGACCGGGAAGTTATACAAGATGATTGCCACGAAGCGATTCAAATGGCGGCCAAAAACAATCAACAGTCTGTAGTCACTGTGGTGCTTGAGCATGCCGAGAAGCATGCAATATATACTGCAGCAGAGGTCGGGCTTCTAGCGGCTGCAGGAGCAGGACACAGAGAATTGTGTCAGATATTCGTGGGAACAGGTGCTCTCAAAAAGTCACTATCGAGTCAAGTGGACCACTCCCAAATTTTGGAATCTTCTATATGGTCGGGCGATTGTACCCTTGTTGAGCAGATACTGGACGAAGGCAACCTTGGCCCCTGGACTATCTTGTTCTCAGATGAGACCGTCTTTGAGCTTATCGCCTCCAGCAGCTTCGATATGTTCAAGATGATTCTTAAACGAGGTGTGATTCTTGATCCAAGTGATTTGGTTTGTCGGAAAGCTCTGTCGCGCGCTACGGTCTCCAGACGGATTGATATAATCTCGCATTTCCTACAAAATGGATTTGATGCCAATGATCTCTTCCCACTTCCGAATAGAAGTGAAAGGCTGCTTTTCATTGCCGTGTCAAGTCTCTACGAAGTGTGCGGAGAAGATCAAGCATTTTCGATCATTAAGCTTCTCCTAGATCACGGGGCCGAGGTGGACGCAGTGGGGATCGAAAACCGAACTGCTTTGGCCACTGTTGCTTGGAGCAAGCGGGATGGCATCGACATTGCCCGGGAACTTCTTGATCTAGGTGCCAACCCCATACTAGGCTTCAGGGAGAATGCGAGTGCTTTACAGGGTGCCATTGAGACCCAGAAACTCGAAATGGTTGAGCTGTTTTTAGAAGTCATAGCGGCTCGGGGTTACCAGTGTGACGGTTTGACTACCTTCATCGCGCGTTATATCGCGAAATTGGAGATGCCCGAGAAGAGCCGGTTGAGGCGCACGACGTGGTGGAACTCTTTCTTCCTTCTCAAGGTATTGAGATCGTATTATTGGAAAACAGCTTTTCCAGTGTCGATATCATAGATGCTTTACTTAGACTTGGGTGTCAATAAAGAGGATCTCTTATGTTTGTGTGCTTAGTGCTGCAGCATCTGACGGATGAACACACTTGCGTCTCGTTGGTCTCTACGGTGATTAGTAAGGAGCTGGAGAAGATGAAGACTGCTTTGCTGGAGAAGCTGGCCGAGCTGACCGCATACACAAAGCGCGGCCATCCCCTTCCGGTGGGAAAGAGCTTCATCTCCAAGATTCAGCAGTCCCGGGCAACGCGCCACGTTACAGCGCCGCAAAAATCACTTGGCGTGCCGTTACCGCACTTCGGGTATAAAATCGAAGGTCTTTTACTTGCATCACTGCGAAGGATTGTCAAACCCAATATACTGAGGCTGCAGAATATGTCTGAACTCGAGGACACTGAGAGCCCATAACAGCCAACAGCCGGGTAGCGTCGCTGGCAGTTTGCGAGGAAAGTACCAAATCTTCCGACCTTCGAGGATTAGAATCCACGTTAGGTGACCTCCATTGTCCACATGGATAGACGAGATCGCGTTTGCCCCGCTGAGAAGGAAAATTTCTTTGCGACCATTTTTCCAGTCTGAGTCTGTTTTTCCAACATTATCCGGAGATAGGAGAGATAGTTTGCTGTAAAGATCATTTTGGTCTATTTCGATTATGCAGAAGTCTTCCAATCTGTTCTCAACACCCAGGAGATTGAGAGCATGTCACTCCTGCGCAGGACGCTGCCAATGCATTAATACTTCCTGGGCTGTCAATCTTTGTGTTCTTAGAGTCGGCTCTACCACCGCGTAGTCGTAAACGTCTATCGTCTTGTTCGGCTGCTCCCGTAGATGCTCCCAGAACGCATCCAAGGTCAGTTTGCGACCACAGAGTGAATTCCCAGACAGCGAAGCTCGGTAAAGTAGCGGCTTCCCAAACTTTTGTTCAAGGCGATTGTGCAGAGCTTGCGAATCGTTCAAAATAATCAAGTCCCCATCTGATGTTGGGAAGATTGATGGTATCATTGCGATAATCTCCAGTGGACGCTTAGACATAAGCAAGCTTTCCATAATGTCGGCGATAATGTGCTCTCTTTGTTTCGCCCAATTTGCTTCCTCATCCAACCCACGTATGAATCGCCGAAGCTCAAGTATGCCTGCGCTGTCGAAGGTCGGGAAGTCCAAATTATATGGACCCCATTGGATTCGCTTCGGGATATGAAGCTCTCTCCGACGCTTTCTGTGCTCCTCCCTTCATATCTTCCGTTGTTGGCGTTTCTCGTCGGGCATGTAATAAATTAGATGGAATATTCTCTTGGGGCAAAGAGGGCTTTGTTGGAGGAGCTGGGAACTTCCCAAGGAGAGGGGGAACTTAGGAACTTCATCCTGTCAATTAACCCGCCAATGAGTAGGGGCGTGATATCTTTTCCTGGTTTAGTGCTTACAGCAAAACAACGCGGCCCATGTTCATCAGACTTATTCGCCCGCAGCGGTTGACTTTGATCCGCTGGGAGTGTGACAGCGAAGACAGCAGGCAAACGAATAGACCCATGATCGTCAGCGAAGTAATAAATGCCTTAAATGCCTGACCTGCTAAGTCTGCCACAGTATCCGTTGGGTTCCCACATATCTTGCTAGACTTCATGAAAATGAGAGTATAATCTATAGCCACAGGTCCACGACTGGCTAAGGTCGAAACAAATTAAAAATATGCATCTTGAACGAGAGGTAACATTGCCGGTTTACTATCTTAGATGACCTAACTGTACCGTCTGGCTGTAGTAGCACCAGTTGTCTATATTGTCCGAGCTCTGACGCTCCCTGGGTGAGTGGGAGTCACTCCGGTACCACATCGCTTGGCCCAAAGTATCCAGAATTCGGTCCATAATCTGATGCTTGAATATGTTTAGTGTCTTGTCGCCATCGACCTCGTCCAGATAGCCACTTACCTCCTCAGCAATAGCCGCGTCTAACGCGGTGCAGCTGATGAGGCGATTCACCGCATCATGGCCAAGACTTAGATGGTCCAGCCACCAGTCCACCTCGCTTAGGTCCCATTTGCCCGAGGCGGACAGTAAATGAGGATACTGTCCGACGACTCCCTCCACCTTGCGTCTGACCGCGGCCGCCGAGCGTCGGTAGCCTCGCACACCGAGCACGTCTACAATAGCGGCATCAGTGTATCCGCGGGAGTTATAGTAGACGGTGACTATCAGCTCCTCGTCCGCCCAGTAAATGCTCATTGTCGTTTAATGGAGCTCGGCAGCGCTGAACAGTGAAGGATGGCCCCAACAGTGGTTCCTGGCAGTTGAATATGTGTGGTAAGACCAACTCGAGCAGGGGGCCGTTTGATCACATTTATAGTTTGTGCCTTCGGTGGGTACTGTATAGGGCTACTGTAGTAGCCAGAAGTTGTAAGACTTTCTACAGTTACCGGGGTTCTAGATACTTACGACCACCGGATGGATCCCCCAGATGTGCACGGGTCGATCCTTTGCCTTGGCTGATATCCCGAGCTCTCTTCTACTGACGTAGAGCCACTTCAGCGGCACCCTAGGGCCCCCGTTGCGAGATGGACACTTAGCATTAGGCGTGTCAATTCAATGGTAGAATGTCGTGCTATAGACGCGTAAATATAAGGTAGGGGCATCCTGCTGGTGTGGCAAGTTTTTAACACTGGAGTAGAATACAGCACTCTACAGAGCTATCTTGTGCGAGCCAGTTCGAGATGCACGCGCGACTGCCCTCATCAGGAATGGGACCCTGGTCAGACATCTCGTTATGTGGAGCCAATGAATTGGGGTCTTCCGGTCAAAGAAGGAATCTGACCCAGGCGAAGCATGGAGGATCGCATACCAGTTGCTTGCACCTGGTCAGTCACTAGTGTACAACGCGTGATACGCTAGTTCATTTACCACATTAAAATTGCCGGTGGGTCACGTCTACCATCTCAGTCACCGAGAGGTTGTCGGCTTCCTCCAAATCCAAGCTGCCGCATGTTGTAACAGGCAAGGTGATGCTAATCATCGGAGGTGGTTGTTTCGGTTATTTATATAGCATGGGTTGTTTCTAATCGCGCGGATCCTAAATGGTTTAGCGTATCACGCGTTATACGCAACCAGCCCTCCTCGCGCCATGCGTGCTAACCTTATATAGACGTGAAGCCGTGATCGAGTCCTTGGCTAACTAAAATATTCTATATTTTTTGAAATGCCAGGCGTCCGCCTACGAATGCAGTCCAACTGTGGCTTGTTGCGCTTTGCGATCAGCTGATAGTTTCTTGAGCTCAGGTCGAGTCTCTATGTACGGTGGAAGAACTACTACGCTCCATTCGAATTACTTGCGGGACAAGTCAGCGAGATGCTGCGATGCAGGGATTTACTACATAACCCAAGAGCCCTGTGTAGTATTAAATGAAAAGGTGTTTATCAGAATCGCGAAGACATCTGGAAAAGTTCCTCTGGCCGGCGGTACATAAAGGGTACTGTATGAGCGTCAGCCTCTGGTCGGGACACCTTTTCTATGTTCATTAAACCCAAGCTGTACTACTATGGCCTCTTTGCACAGTCACGATGTAGGGGATGCCTTGTTCAGAGTGGCGTCACTTCAGCTACGTTTTGTATCGCGAGTTATCAGTCATCCATTTCTGGCATTGCTGGCGCTCGGGCAGATGTAATATTGATAGATGAGTATAGGACGTGAGGGCAACTCACTTAACTGGGCCGTCCATTGCAGCACCTGAACATAGCGCCTCACTCACACTTGACAGCGCGTAATGGCGTCCAGCTTCGTGACCTGTTGGGTATACTGTATGGATATATATCGTCCTGTCATCAAGAGACGTGGGTGTTTTCCCTGCTGCCGACCAGACCTTTACATGATCTCCGGTATCGAGGCGGTTCTCCAGCATCCAGCAATATGGAAGGAACCCTAGAGAATAAGCAGGATCTTGCTAACGAATCGTCTTTGCCTCTCGCCTCCGACTGTGGAACCCAACCTGATCGAGTTCCACCGCCACAAACCGGGGGCGACCAGCCTACCACTCGGTCCTCGCTCATAACATGCACTGATTGCCATGCTCGATTACACTCACCCTACGAAGGGCCGCGCGCATTTTCGACTAGGTCCAGGGAAACACCGGCTCACGTGTGGACCAAAGAAGAGGACGCGCTACTGGTTGCAATGCACAGCCGGAAAGAAAGCTGGGACTCAATGAGTCGACGGCTGTCCGGCCGTAGTAGCCTTGCCTGCCGCTTCCGCTACGCGTATCTCCGTCTCCGCCCCGAATGGAACGAGGAAACGAAGGACTCGGTGGCATTTTGGTATCAGACGTGAGGAACTCCTGCCATGCGCGTGAAGACAACGCTAACCGTGGCCTGGAATAAGATACAAAACACAGCTCTGGGCTGAGATCGCCGGCAAAGTTCGTCTTCCGGAGGCAGAGGTTGAAGCACTTGCTTGGAAGCTGGGAGCATGGGAGATGGCTCGACGCGCTGCCCTGGTAACGACCGAGGCGGAACATCAAGCCTGACTTGCAACTTCCATGAAGGAGAGCAATGTCTGGAAAATGTTCTGCCATCGGAACCAATGCTACGAATAGACATCGCTATACTTTTTCACATTTTTGGTGCCTTTCCCCTTGAGAAAAGAGAGCTACCATTTTTCGTTTCCTAGACAAGCAGAACACAACATGATCTGGCCCTGCCCACCGAGCACTTGACGCTAGCATCAAATTCCACGACCAAGTAGTTAGATGACAGCGCAGGGTCCTAAGGCGTTTTCCCGCCAAGATCAACACCCTTCGGCTTATTGCGCAACCTTGGTTCGTTAAGAATGTCGAATGTCGACACTGTCTGCGGGATTGAGTGATCTTTTTCGTCCAGTCCCACTCCATTTCTGGGCCGCTCGCTATCTTCGATGCAGTTGCGTAGAACTCTTGCCCGTTATGCTCCCAATGATGCAAGCGCTGAAAAGTCTGAAACCTTATATCTACCGTATATCTTCCGACATCGAAGAAGCATCTAGAGCATCGTGGTTTGGATCTTCTCCTCGCATACCGGATAGGCAGGTCGAGCCCGAATGGCCTTGGAGCACGGAGCCCAGCGCTTGTTCAGTTCTACCGTCAACCGGCCTGGACCGGGGGGCAAAAGCTTCCTTCCCTCGTTCGTCTGGTTCAAGCCAAGAACGATGAGCCTCCAGAACTACATGTAGAAGCTGTTGCCTAAATGGGACTTCAGAAGTCAGGTACACGCTTGGAAGAGGCCGCCTCCTGTATGTGAATTAAAGTTTTATGCTGGGTCGGCCTGAGCCAGACTACACGAGTGGCCTGTGAACATATAGAGATGCCTTTAGAAGCTATTCATTTGGATGGGACTGCGGTGTCGGCATATCGTGACGTCAGATCCACTATCAGTACCTATCTTCAGATCTGAACATGACTAATACCCCAATGTCCTTTTTGCCCTGGAGTACATCAATGCGTTCGCCGGGTTGGACCGCTCAGTAGAGACGCGCGGAAGATCAGCTGAGAGGCCACCCAGATCCAGAAAAGGGATATCCATTTATCTATCCATGGCTTGTGTGCCACCGAAGATCTCGATGCGGAAGCATCCCATCCAAATTGAGACAATACCATTGTGGACAGACCCACTCCTGGACTTCCTACTTGTACCAACTTGTTTGTGGTTACTGACTCCTGCAAGGACCTCAGACTTTTGCCAGGAAGAAAAAAAAAAACAATCCATTAATATACCTCAATATAGTCTATGCACGGTTCAAGGGTTCAAGATGCCGGTAGGTGCCGGTGGTAAGGGAAGTCAAAAGACACCCAACGTAGGAGCGCCTCGTGCCGCAGAGAACCAGCTCTACGTATATAACCTGCGTCGGGTCAGACCACGAAGCCGGTCAGAGAGGAAGTACTGGTATGTACAGTCAATGTTGGAGCATTTCACTCAGAAACGAAAACGCACCGGCCTTGCTATCGCTTCATTTGATCCGCCTAGAACAATGGCCATGAAAACCGTCTCTCTGTACGGGGGCGAAGAAGCTGTTCCGTTCTTCGAATCTAGTCTAGCTGTCTTCAGCTCGATTGGGTTATGCTTGACGGGCGCCGGCATTTGGGCCATGTTACTCACGGGACCTAGCCCGCTACACGCGGTCCCGATCGCAACGTCCGCCACCTGCGCCATTGCCAACGGCTTGAGCTATTACGCCTTCTACACGCCGGCGTCGCCGCCCCAGCAGGCGGTCGCGAGCGTGGTTGCCGACCTGTTCTGGCTGGTAAGTCGGACTACCCCGGCTATCAGCGGTGCGACTAATGTCCGTGTGGAGATCCAAGAGGCCAGGCTGTCACTGTACAACTACCTGATTCTCGTCCACGCTCTCCAGGGCCGCACACGGCTTATCTACCGCTGCATTTTCTGGGCACTCATCACGGCCATTGTTGCTATTCGCGTGGCGATCCTGATCCTCAGAGCGCTCGAACTCCTCGCGAAGCCGGTGTCCGGGCCGGCGTCCTCGACGACTCTGATCGACTTTCTCCATATCGGCTACTTCACGTCAATCGCGGTTGTGGATACGGCCAGCTCAATTTTCCTGTTCCGGTTCCTCCTCGAAGCGTACTGGACAGCTCCAGCAGCGTCGCCGACCCGGCGCATCTACGTCGTTCTCCTGTGGTCGGCGGAGCTGCGCCTGTCCAGCCTGTGTTTCATTAGCATTACACGGGCCGCAACGTATCCGTTCCAAGTGGTGGCCTATCACGCCATCAGCATCCCCAATCAGATCGAGCGGTTTGCCTACACATTGGACTGTTTGTTTCCAATGATCCTCCTGTGAGTATTCCCGGTCCCGTCTAACGACTGCGCTAATCACGCAGATTGGATATTGTCGCTCCCAAACGACCCCACGAAAGGCGGGCCAGCAGATCCAGACCGACGTCTCATCCGTTCAAGCCCTCCCCGGTGCCCCGATGTCCCATGGATATCTGTTCCTCAGACAGTCGGAGTAGTCACGAGGGGCAACAAGGTGCTATCCAAGCGGTTTGTGGCCACCATTCCGCTAGGCCATTCGGCCGGCGTTGGTTCCATTTGAGGTGTTGCGATAACCAATAGACAGGGGTGGCCGGTGGCGCTTCTTTCTGTATCGGTGGCGCTGCTTTCTGTGTCGATGGTCGATTGTCGATCGTTAGCGATAGAGAGCTTAGACCACTCTAAAGCATGAAACACTTTGGAGCGCGGTGCATTATAAATCTTGCGATAATAAGAAGAGATGACCAGCTCGGTCAAAGAGTTGGTATCTACGCTTTAGGCTCACTATCAGTAAGGCAAGGGTGTAGTCGTCGGATCCTATGTTCTTTTCTTTTCTTTTCCTTTTTGCTTGGTATCTGACTGGTCTTGCTCAGTGATTCTTCGAAGCCACGTGGGAACGACGCCAAACAAGCATGCCTAATCCTTCGTTCTAGCGCAGTCAGTGGCCCGGCCGGGGCCGGCCGTCAAGAACGACGAGCCGTACAGTGACATCTATCGACCGTTATAGACCGCACAGTAACTTCGCAGGGTGTGGTGGGTCATTCAGAGACAACCCTTGCAATTAGGACGGTGGACCACATCAGCAAGAGACTACGGGTCTCCACGTGGCTTGGGCCATTGTCAAAGTTTGACGATTGTCGGTGAATAGGCGTCATAGACTGACTCGGAAGCGTCTCCACCGACAATTCTAGCTGGGGACTGTCCACGAGACAAACGGATCTGCGATCGGCAGGAACCAGTGGGAACGTCA
>MSJE01000236.1:0-66163 GCA_001931935.1 Aspergillus aff. floccosus IMV 01167 | reverse complement strand
AACTCCGTAAATACTATTTTACTATATTACTTATATAATAATCTCTATAAAAATCTATTGAGATTTTACTATAAAATTCGGACTTTTTAGAGAATATAAGAATTTGTTGCAGAATACTATTAGAGAATAAATCTCTATACTATAAAGATTTAGAATTTAATTTGATAATTAGTAAACAATAAGATAAACAAAAAAGATATATAGATTTAATAGGAGAAACAATAGATTAATAATAGAAAGAGCAGATATAAAGATTAAACAGATAAAGATAACCAAAAGAGGTTATTAAATAGATACGGAGGTGTGTATCTAAAATCATTCAACTACGCTAGTGTAAGCAAACTTCTTGGCAGTAACTGCTCGTATCGATCGGAAGGGAGGCCCCATACAAATTAATATGAGCTATCCCTTCAACTTATGATCTATTATTTTCCAACGGAAGAAGCAATTCATGAAGCGATTTAGGGGTATTCAACGCAACGATATCATCACTTTCTAGAGGTGAGTTCTAGTCCTACCTGCCTACCTGCCTGCCTGCCGCCTACTGACGAGCGAGCCTATATCAAGATGCGAGGATCTTACCACCCAGTCTCTGTACGCGTACAGGCGCTTGCCCTGCTCCAAGCCTCTATTCTAATCCAACGGATTCAAGAGATTACTGGTATGTCGAAAGATGCTATCTATTTCTGGAATAGAAAGGCAAAGAAGCGGGGATATAATCCTATCTTAAATCCCAAAATTCTTTCTGAACACGTTGAAGATGATAAGCGTTCTAGTCGTCCTCCTATCTCGCAGAAGCTCTAAGATATAATTATTGCAGACATTAGAAAAGATCGTGCTGGTCGTGAGAAATCCTGTGAGATCCTTGCTTTTAAATATATAGTTTCTTTCTCTACAGTTTAGCGTGTTCTTCGCCACGCAGGATTTTCTTCTATAAAGCCTACAACTAAGCCAGGCCTTACTGACGAGATGAAAAAGAGATGTCTAGAGTTCTGCCTTGCCCACCAATACTGGACGATTGAAGACTGGAAAGACGTTATTTTCACCGACGAGACCTCTGTAGCCCTAGGCTATCGACGCGGAGGCATACGAGTATAGCGTCAAGCCGATAAATCCTTTATTCCTACCGTTATACGCCGTCGTTGGAAGGGAACCTGTGATTTTATAGTTTAGGGATGCTTCTTATACGATAAGAAAGAACTGCTTTATATCTGGACTCCGGAAACAGCTTAACAGAAGCGTGTCGCTACTACTAAGATTGCGGTTTTAAATGCGGAGCTTGAACCGCTCTGTAGAGAGGAATGGGAGAACTCTAACTCTATGGAGCGTATGAAGCTACGCTCTGGCAGAACCCCTAGTAAAACGCTTTAGTGGCGCTTTACTAAAGCAAATAGCAAGTTAGAACGTGATTCTAAAAGTAGAATTAACTGGTATCGCTACTGGAAGGTATATTTTGTTCCTCCTAGTAAATTCCTAGTATTTTCAAAGGTTAATTATCTTCTTTTATCTATAGAAAATCCTTATTCCGAAGCTTATTCCCTTTGCGAAAGAATACTAAATTACTCGCCCTAATACAAAAGTTATTGAAGATAGCTACTTACCGTCATCGTTTTCAGAACCTAGTATATAGCCATGTAGGGATAGAAAGGATTGTATGGCCAGGAAACTCGCCCGATCTTAATGCTATAGAGCCTGCCTGGCCCTGGATGAAGCGACGTACGACCTCTCGAGGTGCCCCACGCGATAAAAAGACTGCAAAGCAGGCCTAGGAGAAGGCCTGGAAGGAACTCCCGCAGGAGAGAATTCGGGCTTGGATAGAGCGTCTAGTAGAGCATATTCAAAAGATAATATAGTTAGAAGGAGGTAATAAATATAAAGAGGGCCGCGATAGGAAGCGAGATTATAAAGGGCAGCGTATTAAAGGTACTCTTTCATATCGTGAATATCTTAGTAAAGGCCCTTTGTTCTAGTCCTAGAGATTGTTTGAATAGCTTCAATTTTAATACTTTAGGCAAGTTACTAGAGAGATATTTAGTCGTTCTAGATTTTCTAGTTTAAGTGATCACTCATATAAATTACTATGAAGGCCACCTTACCTATCGAATACTGCCAAGAGATTTGCTTACACTGGCGTAGTTGAATGACTTTAGATACACACCTCCGTCTTATATATTAAATAAAAATAAACAGCCTGATAAAAATATTTCTTTCTGAAATAAAAAAAGCTTTTCTTACTAGCTGTAGTTACAAACAGCTCTAACTAAACATTTAAAGATAGTTAAAAGATAAATATAAGTAATAAACTATAATTTTTAAGCTAGTATCAGACTTGCATACGGTTAGGTTAGGTTAGATTATAGGAAAAAAATTAACCTAACCGCCGCGGTACAGTTAGATTAAAGAAAAATTTTTAATCTAACTGCGGTATAGAAAAATAGAAAACAATTAACTGTATTAACTATTTTAGCGCTAAAATCTATAGTATTTTATCTACTTAAATTTAAAATAGTTAAAATAGTTAGGTTAATTAATCTTAATCTAACTATTATTTTAACTAATTTTTAGAAAAAAATTCTAATATAGTTATTTAATTCTAAAAAAATATTAAAATATAAAGATAGTATGTCTTTCTTTAATTCTAATTAAAAATCTGTATTATTTTTATATGTTAAATAATATCTAATATTTTATTAAAATATATATATATATAACTCTATACTAGATTTCCTATTATCTAAGTATTTTTAAATTTTTTTTAGAATTATTACTGTAATTAAAGTTTATTTAAATATATTAATTCTTTAACTTTAAATTTATATATATTTATTTTTATTTTATTTCTATATAAGGCTGAATACATAGATTATGTTATGGGACGAACAGAGATGGATCTTCCTATCTAAGCGTGCCGTATGAACAAGAAGGAATAGCTAAAGAACAGGAAGTCAAGTAGCGGTCAGATGTCAACAAATTGGGTGAGAAGGCGGCGTGCGGCGGCAGAAGCGAGGTCCTGCCGAGCTCCAGCTACTGGTTCGTACAAGGCCTATAGAACCCATAACAGAACTGAAACAATCGAAATCGAAAGAATTAATCTGATAGTCGCTTAGGCAATAATAATTGCCTAATATAGATGCCTGAATCTGCTGACCTAATGGTTGCCTAGGGCAAACACCCCTACTGTCTGACAATTATATAACTAGAAATTCTTATATATTTATATTTAGAATACAGTAATAGTAGATATAATAATTAGCTAAGAGTAGGATAAAATATAGCTATAATTAGCCGGTAATATATCTACTAATTTATTATATAGATAAAATATAAGAAAGAAGAAGAAGTCTAAGGAAGTTTTTCTTAGAAAATATTCTATGACTTATTTATGTATTATATTTTTTATTATGTAGACTATTTTTAAAGGCCTTTCTAAGGTACCGCTAAATATCTTAGTTAATCTTCTATAAATTATAGGTAAGAAACTAAAATTTCAACTAAGAATATCTGTTAATTACTAAGATCGGGATATTTAACTTTAGATAAAGTTATTAAATACTATACTTATAGTAAGAATAAGTATATATAACCTATATTAGTATTACTTATATTTTAGGCTACTATATTAACACCTTCGAAAGACTAATTTAATAGTATAGTCTTCTCTATTACCGCGCCTAGACCTCGGCATGGTCCGACTCAGGTTCTAAAGGTCGGAACCTCGAACCTGAACCTGAGATTCTCAGGTTCTAGCTTTTAAAACCTGAGTCGGATCGCGACTCTATCAGGTTCGACTCAGGTTCGAACCTGACAGAACCTGAATTGCATAATTCTGCCAAGATATTTCCTATTTCGGATGGATAAAATGCTGATTCAGCTCTTTTTTTTACTGTAATTTATATTGTTCTGGTCACTATATCTACTAATCTTGTACTATAGCTCCTTCAGCCTAAAATTATACGAAATACTTGTGTATATACACTCTTTAGTGCCTAAGTAATATACCCAGCTCTTGATCTAGTTCTATTTGGTCTTTCAGTAACTAGGTGGACTGGATATCGTAGTTGATGCAGCGTGGAGAGTAGGCAATATATATTTTACATAGAGTACTACCTTAATATTCCCATACAGATTTCTCTTAAGGAATACCCATGTCCGATACCTTAAGAAGTCTAGCTAATAGGAGGCTTAAATAGCAGTAAGACTTGAAAACCACCCTAGATTCTTTAACCTAGATGCTTATTAATACTAACATCCTTCATTTTCCTTTCTAAAGGGACCTGACTATGTGCCTTAGGCCCTTAGCTAGTATACTTACGCAAAATCAGCCTTTAGAAGTCTTAGAGATAGGTTATGGGTTCGATCCGGTTCAAGTTTAGGATCTGCGAGGTTCAGACTCAGGTTCTGTCAGGGTATATCAGGTTCTATTAGGTTCAAATTCAGGTTCTGTCAGGTTCGAACCTAACAGAACCTGGCGGTGTAGGTATGTTAGCCAATCACTATGCATAATGATAGATAGGCCAGTCTATATTTAAATAGATCTATCCACGACTGTATTTAGCTCGCGTAGACCGCTACATTCTCTTGAATTCTTCTGATCCTCGCTAGTAGTTAGAAAGCTTCTTGTAAGTCTCTTCTAAACTTACACCCTCCATTGCCTCCGTTCTATCATTCACTATGTCTCACAGTCAGATCTCCCAATTTTCCGAGAACTACCCTTATCAATCTTTGGGGATACTTCTCTAGATAATCTTCCGTTTCTTCCATCTGATAGCGCCCAGTCATTTAACCCTGATGCTTCATATAGCCAACCCCCTCCTTCCACACCTGATTTTAACTTTGCTCGGCCACGGCTTGTGGTCCCTCCCCCGGATACTCTCCAGCGCGTTAGTCCACCAAGAAAGAAGAATTTTGTTCTTTGGACGGAGATGGTGAATGATGAGTTCGTCGCTTGGTGGTTAAAGACCGAGTTTGGTAGCCGAATGAGCCGGAATATCTTCGAGAGCAAGCGCCAAGCAGAATGTTGGCGGCATTTTTACCAGGTTGCTGCTATTCAGGATGGCGCCCCAAAGGTTATATGCAAAACATGCGATCATACTTTGAATCATCCAGCGGACGACCATCGTGGAACATCGTCTATGAATAAACACTACTCGCAAGGTGTTAACTGTCGGAAGATGGCGCCTAAGTCAAAGGATATTCGAAGGATTATCCAAAATGGGGTAGGTATATAAGAGAGTTCATCCGATTATTCCGATTTATGCTAAAACCTCTTTATCCTAGGTCCTATCAGCATCGCAAAAAACGCCCTTTAGCCATCAGGCCTGGCTTGAGAGATTGGTAACATTTCTTGCTAGCTTGCAGCTACTATTTCAGCTCGTCGAACACCCTCAATTCCGCGCTCTAGTGGAAATGATTCAGCTCGCCCCGTCTATGCCAGAAATCCCCTCCTCGCATACCGTCCGCCGCCGGCTTCATGAGTTAGTCGAGGAACGACAGCAGAGTCTTCTTCAGAAGCTCCCTATGGGTAGTAAACTCTCTATCGCATTGGATTGCTGGACCTCCCCTTTTTACCAGGCGTTTATGGCTGTTACCGGCTATTTTATCGACCAGGACTGGAACTACCGCGAGATCTTACTTGGCTTTGAGCCACTTCATGGGACACATACTGGCGGTAACCTTAGTGCGGTTCTCTTTCAGCTACTTCAAAAGCATCAGATTGAAGATCGGGTGTTAACTATTACTACTAATAACGCATTAAATAACTCTACTCTTGTAGAGAGTATCCAGGATTCTCTCCAGGCGCTTGAGCTACCGAACCAGACACTAGTCCTCCGTATACCATGCATCGCACATATCATTCAATTAAGCCTGAAGGAACTTCTTAGTCAGATGGAAGCCAATCCAAAGAATAATAGAGAAGAGATGGAATTTACTGGGGAAACCGAAAGCTCTCAGCGAGAGAATCAAGAGATTACCCGCACGCTAAATAAGGTAATATACTGTCTTTGACATAACAACTACCCTCACTAATATTATGCTAGATTCGAAAGCTAGCCGTTTATATCAACAAAAGCCCTTAGCGACGGGAGCGTTTCCTAGAGCTTCAGACGAAAGAACCGAAGCTTGTACTAATACAAGACGTCCGAACTCGCTGGAATTCAACATTTCTGATGCTTCGGCGTGCGAAACGACTACAATCTACTTTTGACGAGTTTTGCCGGGAGTATAACCAGCTCCATATTCAGCTTAGCCAGGAGGAATGGCGCCAGGTTGACTATCTTCTTTCGATCACTCAGCCATTCTTTATCTTCACTAATGTGGTATCAAAGAGCAGGGATATCACTATCCATACAGTCTTCGGTATCTATAACGCTCTCTTCAACCATATAGAGAAGTCGAAGGCACAGCTTGCGCGAAAGAAGGTTAAATGGAAAATTATGATGCTGAAAGCCCTTGCGTATGCAAAGAATAAGCTCTCAGAATATTATAGCGCAACTGATACAATTGGCGACGATCTCTACGCAATTGGGACTATCATGGCGCCTCAGAACAAGCTTGAATTCTTTTAAATATCCGAATGGGAGCCTAAATGGCATGTCCGATACCGTAAGAGCCTCGAACAGTACCTTATCCCGTACGAGAAACGATATTCGGATACACGGCCCAACTCTTATAGTATCTCCTCGGCAGCGCAGGTCTCAGACCTAGAGATGCTTATCTCAAAGGCCACGGCTATTCAGCCCCAAACGAACGCTCATGATGAGCTTAGACGTTATCTTGGAAGTAGTAAGTTAACGCTCTATCTCTCAACTGGTAGATACTAAGCTTTCCAATAGGTACTTGCTTGGTTAATCCACGGGTGTTCTGGAAAGATCACCAGGACGAATTTCCTATTCTTACAAGTCTAGCACGAGATATTCTTTCCACTCCTGCAACTGGTTCTGGTGTTGAACAGCTGTTCAATTCTGCTCGTGATATCTGTCACTACCGTCGAGGCTCACTAAAGCCGAAAACAATCAAGGATCTAATGATGTTGATGTGTACAACACGTTTTGATGTTGAATTAGAGCAGTTGGCCTTAACTGAAGAGTATCTCTCTATACAAGAGATTCATACAGTAAGAGAAGAGAAGGATGCTCAGAACGAGAGGGATGAATTTAATCTTATTAGTGACGGTGAAGATGATCCTGTAGACACAAGATCTTAGCCTCTACAGAGCCCTAGCGAGCGTGCTCTTGGTAAAAGACCAAGAAAGGAAGCAACACCACCACCTACTAATCAGCGGCTATTTATTCAACTGGACAACGAGGATAATGAGAACGATGAGGATCATATCCCTCTTCCTGATAATAGTGGACTGTTTGGAGGGAGTAGTACGCAGAGGCGTATATCTGGGAGAGTTTCAAAGCGTGCAAGACGAGACGAAGATCTCTTTGTATATCAAAGGCCATAGAACTGATAGAAATCGAATCTAAAAGCCTTGTCAAACTAATTCTCTCGTATTATATTCGTTTCTGGGTTGTATATCCTATTCTTAACCAGTATGTAAGCAGAATACTTAAAAATACGGGCAAAATCTGCACAAAATATGCATATCACGGGTTTACCTTAGTTTGCACCGTTTGTAGAACCTGAGGTTTGAATCGAACCTCTCAGGTTCGACTCCAAAAATCTTGGAGTCGAATCGCGGTTCCGAAAAGCTGGAACCGGAACCTGAGACTTGGCGGTTCCGAATCGAATCGAACCTGGAGAGTCGCGATTCCTGCCGTGGTCTAACCGCGCCTTTAGTCCTTACTGTCAGACAGGAGCGACCCTACTATATAATACTGTATCATTACCAGCTAGTGTGGCGTCACGCTTTTTGGCCTAGTGGTACAGTTCGACAATATATTTAATATTATATAAAAATAAAATAGAGATAAATATATACAGATTTAATTTTAAAAAATTAATATATTTAAATAAACTTTAATAATAATAATAATTCTAAAAAAAAAAATTATAAATATTTAGATAATAGAAAATCTAATATATAATTATATATATATATATTTTATAATATAGTAAAAACTATATTTTTTAATAAAATATTAAATATTATTTAACACATAAAAAGCATTACAGATTTTTAATTAGTTAAAGATATTGTTAGACCTCAGGCACCGCGGCGGAGGATTAGTCAACCGCAGCCGTATCACGTAACTTCTTGCCACACCAAAACCTACCGCTGGTCTCCCCCTTATAGGAGACCAGCGAACAGTTGTGTATCTATCGCTTAGTTACCCTTACCGCAGCTACTCCTCATATTACCTCCTCTTTCCTATTATCTGGTCCTCTCTAGCACGTTAGCTCACCACCTCTAACAGATATACTATCTTTATATTTTAATATTTTTTAGAATTAAATAACTATATTAAAAAAAGTTTTTAATAAGTTAATTAAAATAATAGTTAGATTAAGATTAATTAATCTAACTGTCTTAATTATTTTAAATTTAAATAGATAAAACGCTGTAAATCTTAGCGCTAAAATAATTAATACATTTAACTATCTCCTATTTTTCTATATCGCGGTTAGGTTAAAATTTTTTCTTTAATCTAACCGTACCGCGGCGGTTAGGTTAATTTTTTTCCCATAATCTAACCTAACCTAACTGTGTGCAAGTCTAATAGTTATTTATTTTTAATATTTTTTTTAAAAATTAAATAACGCTTCTATTATAAATTTTTAAGAAGTTAGTTAAAATAGGGAGATTAACTACAGTTAACCTAACCGGAATCTTAACCGGACTAGATCTAAATAGGCAAGACATAAGGGTCTTAGCGCCAAAAACAGTTAATCAGGTTAATCTCACCTGTTTTTTTTTTATACCGCAGTTAGGTAAAAATAATGTGTCTAACCTCACCGTTAACCTGCGGTCAGGTTATGATGAAGGTCCTTAACCTCCCCTTACCTGGCCATTGCCCACTCTATTATTATCTATAATTTGGTTATCTCGGCTAACTTGGAGTTTTTTTTTACTCTTTTTTTTTAAATTATTTCATTAGTATTATAGAAATAAATATTATTGGAATTTGGATATAATATTACCAACTGAAACCCCCAGCTAGACACTACGCGCAGCCCAGATTCGTGGTATTAGAATATTTTTTAACTCGATCATATAATAAGATATGGTTAGGATAAACACGTACTAATGCTGTTAGTACCCATGAAGCAACTATATTTAATAATATAAATAGTATAAAGTCAATCTAAAATAAGTTCAGATATCACAGATAATCTAATAATAGATTTAGAAGGCTAAGATTATAATGTATTATACTAGACAGTACTAAAATATTTTGTACTATAAAAGACTAGCATTTGCATTAATTGGCTAGCGGGGTTTTATTAATTATATTATATTTTCTAAGTCTTAGCTCTTTGTGGGAAAGAGGCGGTGCGTAGCACTGCCGCACTTCCTTATCTTAAGATTAAAGTTGCCTGTGCGCTTGCTTTGTATGACTGTATGACAATAGATATTATGTATCGTTGAAATGAAAAAAAAATCGGGTTAACCGGGTGTACTCCGCACTCAAGTTCCCAGATCCTCTGGGGCTGTGGCCTGTCGGCAAGAACATCATTACTTATTACCACCACCCAACTTCGTGTGGGGAATAGTTTGACCTCTACCGAGTCCCGAGAACCGCACTAACAGTTCATACCTATATTCTTCCCCACTTGGGTCATATTGCTCTTAGCATGAGAACCACACACCGCATCTGAATCCTGCACTGATATTACACCAGAGGGGAGACGATATAATAGCTCTACAAAAGCAGGTAAGACGAGTACACCACCATCGAACTCCATAGGCAGTAAGCCTTCTAATAACAATCCATAGGAATCAACATGCCTCATTCTAATAACCCTGATATTCCATCGCATAATGATTTTACCCAAGTAAGTGATCACTCATTAGCTACCATGGTATAAATGCCAGCCTCTCGAGTCACTTGCTTGTCTCCACATAGCGTATACAAAGCCACTACTAACCCTCAATAGGCATTTAGCGACCTTGCTAAGTATATACCCGTTCACCCAGTAGAGTCATCTTGAACGTTTTACTGATGAGCAACCCTCAGTGGCGAGAGGACAGCCCTGGCTCTAGAGAACCAGTTGAGCGAGCTGGAAGGGAAGATTGAGGAGCTCTTGGAATTTTTTGAAGGGAACAACGCCCAACAAACTATAGATGAAAGCAACGATGACCAGAACGCCTCAGGGGACTCTATGACACAGCCAAATCAAAACAGCTCTTCCAAATGAAACATACCCGCAGAATCCTTCTCCACCACACCTTTCTCTGTTATGATTCCATCGATGAGAGCCGCAGGCGTAACATCAAATGCGGGATTCCAGACATTGATCCCCTTGGCCGCAGTGCAAACGGTGACCAGTTCCACATCCTCGCTACCTGTATTATCCCGCGGCCCTCTGATACTCGTGACCTCCGACGCCAAACGCTCTTCAATAACAATCTGATCTCCAGACTTGGTGTTCATGTCAATTGTCGTGAGTGGTGCAGCGACCAAGAACTTCACGTTATGGTACTTTGCGAGAACTGCGAGGCCATAGGTACCGATCTTGTTCGCCGTGTCGCCATTTGCGGCGACTCTGTCAGCTCCTACAACAATCGCATTCACACCAGCCTTCTGACTGGCGAGTAGGGCAGCTGCCATAGAGTCGGTGATGAGGGTCGCGGGAAGCGCGTCGTGAACGAGTTCGAATGCCGTCAGCCGGGAGCCCTGGTTGTACGGTCTTGTCTCCGTACAAAATGCGTGCTGTAGCGAATCGGCTGACGCGAGGGAGCGGATCACGCCCAGGGCAGTTCCGTAGCCCGAAGTCGCAAGGGACCTGTCCATGGGTAAATGCTCAAATTCGAAGGTACGAAGATCGTCAGCGTTACTCACCCCGTGTTACAGTGAGTCAGCACTGTAGCTTTTCCGTGTCTCTCGAGAGCATTCTTCAAGATCCATTGGGCACCATGCTCGCCAATTTTCTTATTGTCTTCCACATCCTTAACTAGCATCTCTTCCGCTGCTTGGATGAAGGCCGCAGCGACCGTCTTGCCTGTTGCGCCAGGGGCGCGAGCGCTCTCTGCAACCACCACCTCAAGCTTACGCGCCGCATCACTGAGGTTGACGGCCGTAGGCCGGCTGCTCACGAGATACCGCAGTTTTTCTGTCACGAAAGTCTGAACGTCTTCGGCCTCGGGGGATAGTTTGTCATGCGCCATCAGGCCGTGCAACTCAGAGGCGAGGGCGAGGGCTGCCACAATAGCAATGGCCGGTGCTCCTCGCACACGCATATCCTTAATTGCATGCCAGCCTTCTTCACTGTTATGTATTGTGACATATTTTTCCACGTGTGGCAATTGTAATTGATCGATGATCGCAAGATCACCGTTGTTGTATTTGATAGCCTGGAGAGTCATCTTGGGTCGAACGAGGGGCGGAGGGGTTCTGAGGACAGCGGCGGCTGGCGCAAGAGGGCTAGGGAGCAACTGGCCTAGTTAATCATCGGTGAATCTTCGCTCTGCAAGCGTCAAGACTTACCGAAAAGGGGCTCAACGAGCCTTGAGAGACCGGATTCTTTATTGTCGAGGGACCGAGATGTGTACGGAGTAGCGCCAAAGTGGGGATCGTCCTGGGATTTTATCTAATATTTTTTTGCCATCCATGCCCGGCCGGTCTGAGGGCCAATGTCAACCTCAAGAAATGGGTTCACTTCAGATATCCCACACTCTCATCTACGCTATACTCTCTATTTCCCTAGATGTCTGGTTGAACAAAGTCATTTCGTACCTGACCAAGACGAGGATGCAGAGCGTCTCGTGACTTATAGTCGATTATTTGATTCATTATATCTAGCATTAGCATCGCTAAATAGGTAGCAACGCGTCGAACTTCCACCAATGTGTAGAGAGGATGCCAGCACGCTGGCCAAAGACAGATGGGATATTGAGATAATGGCAAGAATAGGACAGGGGTACTCCCGTGACTGCCACAATGAATAAAATGAAGAGACTCCTGCAAGTTTTTTTTTTTTTTTTTTCCCAAGCAGATTGAGTCAATACAGGGCGGGACGACCAAAATATATGGTGGATAGAGACCGATTCATCCAGGTGGATGTGGTGAGAGGGACCCGGTCAGGATAGTTCGGAATCGCGGGCTGTAGCCGGAAAAGTCACCTCATGAGAGGATTAATCAACGCGCAGAGATATAAAGGACTGAAAGGAGGAGGCAATCGGATTAGCAATGTACATCCACCAGAAGGAAAACACATACCGTTGTTCCCGCGCACAAAAGCGTCGCCGTAGCTGCGTCGTAGCTTGCCATTCACATATTCCTCCGACTTCTCCAGCGCGATGTTCATATAACCATCTACCGATTGAAGCTCGCCTGGACATAACGATCATCAGAATCTGATAGGATCATCGTTGTAGAGCTTCACGAACCTTTGTAGACAACACCGGAGTTCAGTTTGACCGTGACCGGAGCACCGATGATTTCGCCCAAGAAGGCGGAAGGGTCCTTGCCTTCAGATGATGCTCCGTTCTCCATTTTTCTCGATTCAGACAAGATCTTAGTCTGGTATGCTTGAGCAGTGTTGGAAGAGGTAGGTCAAAGGTAGAGCGGTGGTCTCTGGAAGCGGTCGGTCTCGAAAGGCGGGGAGGCACGTGTCGACCCCCACCGTCCTATTACTATTGCTGATCGTTGCGACTGATCTCCCCATTCAAACGCGCTCCCAACGAAGAGGATACAACATTTCAATGAAGTAATCTTTCAATTATCGCTATTTACACGGTATCTTTGATCCGCCTTCTCTAAGGGTTCCAGGTTCGTTAGTCTCGCCTACCATGACGAAGCTATCAGTACCAGGTCCGTGATCCTGAAAGTCAACCCGCACAAAGCTATGCGCTCCTTTTTCAAGAGGCCTTCATGGGCAACCCGTGGGGATGAGGAGCTCCCGGCAGATTTCTATCGTCGCGCCGACCAAACATATGCCGATATTATTGCTGCGAGGAAAGAATCCCGAGAGAAGTCGACAAAATCCCCGAATGATTCCCCTACAGACGATCGCGACAGACGTAAGCGCAGACGGCCCTCGCACGAAGAAGATTCGTCCTTGGAGGATGATGGTGCAGCCTCAAAAACCCCCGAACGTCGCCGGACGAAGACCCACCAATACCAGCAGTTTCTGGAGGTGGACACTCACAGAATCTCGAGCGTGGACAATGTAGCCGGGTCCGCGACTCCCGACACATGTCCATCGCCTGATAATGCTAGCGATGTCATTATTACGGATACCATGAACGCGACAAGGAGTTCGTCGAGTGTCAGCGCTGGTAGAACCCACGATGGGTCCGATTCAACAACAGTTGACAAACTTGTACTGCAGTCCCGCCAGGAGGCTGCGAGCAAGAGTGAGATCACTCCTCAGGATAGCACACCCTCGAAGGATACACTTGACGACGTGGTCATCGAGATTCTCATTACTTCAAAAATCAAAGACACGAAGCCACTCATTGTTCAGCGAAAATTGACCCAGTCATTGAAAGAGGTTCGCCTGGTCTGGTGTAGTCGCCAAAACCTGCCCAAGGAATCTCAATCCGCCGTGTATCTGACATGGAAGGGAAAGCGGTTGTTCGATGTAACAACTTGCAAGAGTTTGGGAATCGGGGCGGGTAGCTTAACCGCAGAGGACTATCTCCAATATGACGAAGGGAACATGCGCATCCATATGGAGGCCGTCACCGACGACCCTTCTCTCCTACCCAGAGAGCGGCAACAGGCTGTGGACGATTCCGATTCTGCACAAGAATCCTCGCAGCTCGAAGATACTGGACGGCTGGGGTCACAGAGTATCGTTTTGAAGTGCCCTGGATATGCAGATCTTGGAATAAGTACTGTCTCTAATATGAAGGTCTCTGAAGTCATATCTATCTTTCGTGAAGCAAGGAATATCCCCGAAGGTCAGAATGTTTACTTGACATTCGATGGTGATCGTCTGGAGCCGGAGAATCGCCTCGAGGACTACGACATCGCAGACGATGATCTTTTGGATGTTATTGTCAGGTAATGCTACCATTGCTGATGTGTACGTACCTTGAGTACGTTTGTGTGGGCTGGAGGTATGATGGTTGCTTGATCCCTGAAGCCCTCAGATAATACATAGTACTTATGCCGCAACTAACATCGCTCCCCACTCCTTTCATAGTGAGGAAATGGAATGAACGGCTCTTATGTAATTATCCCGTAGTACACTTATGCTCAAAAAAATCTACCCTATTTCTTACACCAATTGTTTTTTACCCGTGTGACGGAGAGTGGTGAAGTATGGCTTGTGGACGACATATACTTCGGGCTGATTTCTGGGTCCCGTCACTCCCCGCACGGCTTTAGCAAATTTTCTTAACAACCATCTCCAAGACTATCTTTGACATCCTACGCCACCCCACCATTCTCCTCAAGACGTGCAATAGCTATACCGTCCAGCTCATTTCAGATACAACATGAAGCTCATTACAGCCAATTTCTTAACGTGCGCGGTAAAGGGCTGCAAGACATCGCCCGCATCGTTCCCGCTTCACTTCCGCGACGCCGAACTCGAGCTGCAAGAGTGCGATTTCCAGCCCGACTTCATACGCAATATTCTTCCCCGGATTGACTGGGACGCTCTGCAAGTGATGGCCAGTGAGGTGGGCGCAAAGTCTTCTACCGCGCGGTGAAAGGTTCCACATACTGACCCCTGCGACAGCTCGGCTTTCCTTCGATCCCGCAGACGAAGCCTGAGGGCGACGCGCTCCAGGACGAACAGCTTCTGAAGGAGCTCCACAGACTTCTACTGGAAGCGCAGGTTATGGAGGGCAAACTCTGCTGCGGCAACTGCGGGCATGAATATCTCATCAAAGAAGGAATCGCCAATTTCCTGCTACCCAGCCACCTAGGTGAGTCGCTTCGTCGTATGTTATTGTGCCGCTTGCTGATGCAGGCAAGTTTAATTCTACATCGAAACGAACCTATCCGGAATGATACCACGATTCGACTTTCAATCTGCATTGACTGCGTTTGATCTCCTCGCCTCCTCCAAGTAGCCGCTGCCGATCGCCCGTCACTTCTCTCGTTTATTGAATGGTGTTATGTCTATATCGCAAAAGATCATTCTCCGAGGACAATATTCTATTTGGATGTTTGTTGAGGATATATGGTACATGGCTGTTTCTCTTTATTCAGAAAAGAAATACAAAGCACAACACCGGCACACGGGTAGTGTGCGCGCTCTTGACGAGAACTCCTGGCCAAATGCCCATCAAAACGCCACAAAAACATGCTGCAGCCGTCAAAGCACCTTGGAAGATAAACCGGCGTTGGAGAGAAGGTCATCAAAGGGTAAACGACCCAGAGAAGCACAGATACTTCGGGGAAA
Organism: Aspergillus aff. floccosus IMV 01167; assembly: GCA_001931935.1. Lineage (NCBI taxonomy): Eukaryota > Fungi > Ascomycota > Eurotiomycetes > Eurotiales > Aspergillaceae > Aspergillus > Aspergillus aff. floccosus IMV 01167. Next base: position 50,695 of record MSJE01000236.1, on the reverse strand, counting down.
TAAAAGTGTACACTAGTTAAGAAAGCCCTTGCATCCAGTTGAGCCGCAAAGGCACGGGATTCTGTCGTCGCTGTCCCATTCCCGCTCAAATTTGTAATCGTAGGTCAGCTCTTCATCTGTGAGAGAACGGTAATCAGCCTGCTGTTCCATTGGGTGCGCATGTAGTTAGCTAGGTTAGTGTCTCCACATACCTCGTTCAATATCCCTCAGAGCATATATAACAATCCGCTTGCTGCCATCGACCTTGATAATCTTGGCAGTGCAATTGGGCGTACAACTGTGATTGATAAACCGAGCGATGCCTCCCCGTTTCGTGGCATCGATGACGGTGTTCTCGTCAATGCGGAAGAGATAACTGCTGCCGATGCCACTCTTCAAGTATTGTCGTTCCCTCATGTCTGCCACTTGCTGTCGGACCTTTTCTCCCACGTATTCGATAATCATATCGTTCGCCGAGATGTTCTCCTCGGCATAGAGACCCCAGTTGTGAATCGCGGATCGAGCAAAGCGCACGGGTTTCTTCCGTTTCTTGAGTTGATTGAACCGAAGAACGTCACTATCGCCGCTCTGCGTCGGTAGCGCTTGTTTCTGCGCATTGATATCGGCGATGAGTCGGCGATTATTGACTCTCGTCGATCTGGAGGTCGATTTAGAAATGTTCTTAGCAGCAGCGACTCTAGCAGCCTCCGCTGCAACGCTCTGAGGGTCAGTCTTCGCCCGGGCCTCACGTTCTTCACGCGCCTTCTGGACCTTGATGCGATGGGGCAGATATTTCGACTTTTCTGACTCAAGGATCCTCTTCCTTCCTTCAGTCCGGGCAGCCCCGGTCGGGTTCCGCACATAGTAGCCATGGATCTTCGCCTCCTCGTGTACTGGACCAGTGTCTCCTGGGCGATTGAGAGCTTTGATCTCTTTCTGTCTCCAGGCCCATGCGGAGAGATTGCCCAGGTCAACGGCTGCTTGTTCGGCAAGGATTTCCTGAAGGAAGCACAAGTCCTCCTCGTCTTTAACCAGGTTTTGCCACCCATCCAAGTCCAGGATGACTGCCTGGTCATCTTCCACAATCCGCCGAGGTTCGCCGTGCGACACCTTCCACCTCACCTCCTCCGTCGATGTCTCATCATATACCGAAACATCATCGACTTCAATCGGATGCGATGAGGCGCGGCTTTCCTTTCCGGATAGGAGAGTCTCAATGCCAGCTTCCTCCAGGCTTGACGGGCTCAAGTCTTCCTGATCCAGACGTTTCTGAGGACCGTCAGCGTGGCCTTCATCAACTGCAGGGCCATCTTCGTCAGGCGTCGGAGGAACATGTGCGTCCACAGATTGAATCTCTGCCACGGAATCCACATCAAGAAGGGTGTCATTCTCTCTCTGCCTTTTCCGTGCCTTAAGCTCTTTCTTGTCTCGTTTCCTTTTGAGCGAGTCTGTAGGGAGTTCGTCCAAGTTACCGTGTATATCTTTCTGCACGAACTCAATCCCACCATCGTCTGCCTTCGAGTCCAATTGGTCTGCAAGCTCGGGTGTAGCCCTGTCCACCGATTTAGGTTCAGACTCATCGCCATCATCGGAGACTGACGACCGGGAGCTCATGCGACTAAGCGGACGGCTGTCTGATTCGTCATTGTCCTTCGAGAACGGAGTCCTCTGATCGTCATCGGAATCGTCGACATCGTGTAATTGTTGTAGACGGTGGTAGAGAGGTCGGACTTCCTTTCTTCGCAATGGCTGTTTACGCCTCTCGTCCAAGAAAGCAATGTCCGTACGATCAAGGCGGTTAGACTTCCTAATCCGCGGAAGAGACAAAACATTAAGATTAGACGCGTTCAACGGTTGTCTGAGCCTGGAGGAGTCAGAGTGTGCCCCAGATGCGCCGACGGAGTTATCGGCTTCAATCCGAAACATGGGCCTTTTCATTCCCTCAGGGTCCGGGATGCCCAGCCTTTTCCTTCTATCCGCATGTCGCCCTGGGTCGAGGTAGTCGTATAAGGCGGGTACACCTATGCGCGACTTGACGTCTTCAAGAAGCTTGTCTTTCAGATCTCGAATGATTATCGTCAAGACCTCCTTGCAGGGATCGAGATCAAGAGCGCGCTGCTTTTTTTCTTCCTCAATGTCCAGCTCTGCCTCTCTCTTGAGCCTGTCCATCTCCGCTCGCTTCCGTTGCTCTGCTTGGAATCGCGCCGGGCTGGGACTGCGCTCGTACGTGGGATTTCCATAAGGCTGACTCTCCATGTTCATGATATACGTGAATAACGGCTTCATGTGGCACATTTTGTAGCAGCGTTCGGTTTCTTCCTCGCCACGCCGTGAGTTCTCAAATATAATGTAGTAACCCGTCTTATCGCAACGAATATCTTTCCAGTTGAATAATTTGAGTCTCTTTTTCAAGTGTGGCACCGTTGTGCTGAGGACCGGGACGTAACAGTGTGCAATGAAGATGTAGGGGTCTCGCTTGATTTGGTTCAGGATGGGTGTTTCTTCCACCAACGATGGCACGGCCGGTTTTAGAAACGTCGCTCGTGGGCCTTCCGGTATGGCGATGGGTGGCCGAATGGAGGATTTCCCGGACGGCCCTTTTGGCGCGGTTGGGGGAGGCTCATTTCGCTTCAGTGCAGGCTCAGGTCGCGTTTCCTCCGTAGAGGATACCTTGTTCTGCTGTTGTCCCACCCTCTGCGCGTCAACTGCTCGTGATACAAGCTTTTCCGAAACGATCCCTTCTCGATCCAACTCGACCCTGATCCTCCGGGTCCCGATGCGCTGTTCCTTCTTGCACTCATAGAATGCCCGCCTCGCTGCATTCGGCGCGGAAACCGGTCCGCCCCCCCGAAACGATACACTGTCCTTGTACTTAATGGAGCAGATCCCGAGGAATCGGCCGGTAATCGGGTCGGTGCGATTGTTGATCTCGGCGATTTCGCCGAAGCTCGAGAACAGTGCGCTGATTGGCGCAATCGGTGTCAGAGGGTCGAACCCCGTGACGACTATTTGTACGGGGGGTCCGGGTCCTATAGTCGTTGCCGCATCGTATGGCCAGGGTCTCAGCGTATATGGAGCTGGGCGATATTTGGTTTTTTGCTTACAGCCCGCCCCTCGCGTGTAGTTCGATATGTCCAAGCGAGGGTCGGCGGGACAAGTGTCTTGCTCATTTAGCACAATGTCCACGTAGCGTGGTTTCCGCCGCTTCTCCTTCAGGGAAGATCGCTTTTCGACATCGGGATCGTAGACGAGCTTGGAGCCTTTGATGTCGCCGGAACGGCGACTCTGCGACTGGGGGGTTGGAGGAGTATGAACAGGAGTGATGTCCGATCGCGGAGCATCAATGCCGGAGCTGGGAGGGTTCTCTAAGATGATCCCATTTGGTACCTTGGTCTGCGGTGAGCCAGGCTTGCGAGACGGTGAGGACTCTGCGTTGGTGAGCGGGGTGAGAGTTTCGAGGCGCGCTTCATAATGGGTGGTCGCTCGAAGATCAGGAGCGGATGAGGCAGGAGCTGAGGTACCGGTGCTTATCGAGCCGGCCGAAGCGTCTCCGGTGCCTTCAGGTGACGTTGGCTTGCGATCGGGCAGGGTCTTTGCTGTCCGATCAGACGACGCAGTACCATTAGCGAGATCGTGGGTACTACTCGATTCTGACGTTTCTGGTCGTTCAAGGCCATTTTCAGGGCCAGCGGGGGCCTTGGGCAGCGATCGATCCCGGCTGGACTTGAAGCGTTTCTGTTGGAGGACGGATGGCGCAGTAGGGAAAAAGTCCGCAAACCCTGCCGATGACCGCGACATGGTGAGAATGGCTACGCGCCGGAATCAGAACACCTGCAATTCGAAGGCAGCATCCTTGACCACTCTTATCGGATCATGCGCGAATATGTGGCCAGGACCGGTTTGCCTGACGCGGAGTGTACCGGGCGGTCCCAGATCTCCAGGATGCGGACTGGACGGGAAAAGACGGCGAGGTTGGGGAGTCTAGAGCGGACACGCAGAGACACGAGTACTAGGCTGTGAGTGAATCACTCCAGGTGCAGTCTCAAAATTTCCGACGATAGGAAACACGGTAGTGCTCCAGGAAAGCCGGGGAAGAATGTCCTGACGTCGCCTTGCGAACGCGATGAAGGACCATTAACACGCGAAGCAGTTCTCGCAGGGGTGGAGTGGGGGAGGGGACAGCAGGGGTGATCGTAGAAAATCTTCAGGTAGCAGACCGGATGATTGGAAGATTTTGACTAGCTGTCAAATTGAGTGCGAAAGTCTGGCTTTGTTGTGTTGGCACTCAAAGGGCTCTCCAAGGACGAAGATGAGAGGGAGAGCGAAAAAGAGTTGCCAGGCCGGCTGCTGTTCCTTAGGTCCAGAAACTCCACGCCGCAGGGATGGATGGGTCCCGTCGCAACCACGCGATCTGTCTGCAGCGCATCGTCCAGGGAAGGACACAACCATCTCCATGGGCTCGACACTTTTCAAATATGTTTTAATCTACTGATCTGGGGTTATTTTGTCAATCCCTTGAGCCGCCGTCTCTTGTCGCAGACATTTCACTGCGGTTCCTTCGTGCGAGCCTACTTGCTGACGTCAGTTCTCCCGCAGGGGCAAAAGGAAAAAAAAAAGACATCTTTACGAACGACCAAGTTCGCATCTCCTCTCACTCCTAATGAAGGCCGCTAGATATACGCCAAATCCTGAGAGTCTCTCCACTATTTTGTACCGAAAAAGAAACAGGACGCTATACGTACAAACGGCGGGTTAGTGGTGATTGTTTAAGACTGATCGGTTGCACGGCGTCCGGCTTGACACGCGACTCTGTTGGTGGTCCCCATACAAGAAGTGAAGGCGACATCTGAAGAACGCAACATGCTGTGTTCTTCTTCTTCTTGAACTGTGAGGATACTGAGGGAGGACATGAGAGTCGGATGAGTTCCCATACAGAGTGTGGTCACCCTCCTGCTAACCCACACTCTGTATGAGAACTCGTCTGACTCTCACGGAGTGATATGAGGAAATACTACGGTATTTCTGATTTTTATGAGGACATTCCGCGAATGGCTAGATGCCTAGGATTTGAGGGCCGCTGCATATGCACGAACAGCTGGTACGGGATGGATCCTAGATAGGCTAGGTGTGTGTCTGAAGGGCTTTCGGACGGCAGCGGGAATAATGATTCAAAGTGTCGGAGAGACACAGCTAAGAGAATGTTTCGTTTGTACAGGGATGGATGGTGGATCTGCCCAAAATCGTCTCCGGACTTAGAATCACCAGTTGATAGAAAGTGCTGGCTTTGGACGGAGTACGCAGGCTAGATCATAGGCCCACAGCTAGACCGATCTGTAATCATAAGTTTCTCCCTTCTTTTGTGATTATGGGCAGCATAGTATTCTGCTCACAACAGATCATGTCAAGCCATTGAGACCTACTCTCGCGACATGATTGTCTTCAAGCATTTCAGCGGGACACCCGTGACTTTGTATATCTCCTCCAAATACGACCTGTACTAAACCAAAAATGGATGCATATCATAACTGCCCACTATGATATCGGCTTATCAGATTCAACCAGCTATGAAAGGATCAAGTGGCTCATGCTACTGTCCTCATTGCATGGATGTGATCATCTCCTTGATGCGGCTCCAACCAGTCGGTATGATTTGCCGATATCCTATCTACTCCACTACTACTCAATTGCCCCATTTCAATCGAAGGATATCTATACTTCGTAGGGTAGAATCAGCTTCAAGCTAGAAGGATCTTCCTTCGTTCAGACGTGAGACACCCGCATACGCTGTGGCCGGCGGCTCCGATGCGTGGTGAGGCACTCCACAGCCGCAGACAAAAATAGTAACTTCACCAAAATCTCCCGAACCTTGGGTCATCGTCACCACACATCGTTTCTTTGTTTACCCAATTGAGCCCGTATTATTTGTACCTATAGGTATCTGTACTTGTAGGCATGGTTTTCCTATCTGCCGCTACTTGTTGGATGCGTATACATGTATGTCCATGGGTGTACCCCGAGATCTCCTAGTGCCCTAGGCGGGTAATTGCCACATACCAAATCTATTTCAGGAGTCTGCGCCTTGAGAATGTAAGTAAACGCAGATGAGTGGGGAGGGGCTGTCTGTATGAAGGAATTTGAATACATATTGCGTAGGATGCGGAATGTCTCGTTGACAGGTGCTGATGAGACAGCTCAAGAAGAAACTTTGACCCTGACAGGAACAGAATCTTGGCTTACGATAGTGCTCAGTTCCATAAATCCCTATTCTCACTGTTCTAAAAAGGGGTAACTTTGGGAATGTGGTGTTTCAGTATTTGCTCATAAACATGAAACTATGACGACTGCCCCGGTATGGGCTGCTTCTCTTACAAAAGCAGGTAATAGTCAGGCCACTTTGCACTTTGTAATTATTACTAACTGGGTGAATATTGATTGCGTCTAAGTATGGAGTATTCCGTACTCTGTCGGATGGTAATTTTTTTTTCTTTGCCCCAGAAGAGCGCAGAATACGAATATCAAGGAGAGAAAAAAAAAGATCCACCATGGATATGGATGGGGTTATTATTAGAAATCGGCAGACCGGGCGATAAGTTCTTCGGTAGTGATCTCCAACGCCGCCAGCCATCTCTGCTGAACTATAGAAAAATAGAAGCGAACTAGAATATCGATTCTTCCATGGCAACGAAGAGGCAAGACTATGCTAGCTAGCCAGTAACCAAAAATAATCCCTTAGTGCTGGTTATTTTTGACCGACGGTGGGGACGATGAGAATACCGCCTCCGTACCAAGTCAGAGAGGGGTTTAGTTTCCCCTCCTCTTCCCCCCCTTAGCCACGCCACGGATGAGCCGAGTCTTGGGTAAGACATGCCTCAGCAACCTGTGGGAGGCGCAGACTGTACCGATTATTGGTCCACTTTGCTTGGAAGACGCCATTTCCTTCCTGGCCTAGCAGCTTCCCTGGTCTCTCTCGTTTGGTGGGTCCCGATCTCTAACATAAAACATAAAGCTCCTCCTTCCCCCTCCTCCTTCCAACTCATTGTCGATCCACCAATTCACCTCGCTTCTCTCTCTTCGTCTCTCTTCTTCTCCTTCCTCTCCTCTCGCTTTCTCGCCTACCATCCTCCTTCTCGTCTACACTTCCCTGCGATATACCCTTACCTTCTTTCAGGCATTAGAACATACAGTTGTGCCCCACCGCTTGTTTGTTGATATTTCTCAATTCTGGTCGCCACGAAACAGCGGATTCCTTCTACCAGTCGTTTCTGGAATTCCACCCTCACTCTCCATCTGACTGCTCATTCCTCCCGTTACCTCTCCTCAATTAATCAACAATGTGGTATGTCTGGATAATCCCTGTCGGCTGAAGATGGCGGGGCTGACCTGTCGGAAAGTGGCATTTTCGGTTACATCAACTACCTCGTCGAGAGGGACCGCAAGTTCATCCTTGATACCCTGCTCAACGGTCAGTTCTCTCCTTGTCACCAAATTAATTGTCTTAGTAGCCTTGCCGCTACTCCATTCTCTCTCTTGTACTGACTTGGGCATGCCACAGGTCTCTCGAGACTCGAGTACCGTGGCTATGACTCTGCGGGTCTTGCCGTTGATGGTGACAAGAAGAACGAAGTCTGCGCCTTCAAGGAAGTCGGAAAGGTTGCCAAGCTGAAGGAGCTCATTGAGGAGTCCAAGCCCGACCTGACCAAGACTTTCGAGTCTCATGCTGGTATCTCCCACACCCGTTGGGCTACCCACGGAACTCCTTCGCGCCAGAACTGCCACCCTCATAGGTCCGTATCATCCTATAACCCATCCCAACAGTGCTTTTACTGACCCAGTGTCCATATAGATCTGACCCCAACTGGGAATTCTCTGTGGTCCACAATGGTATCATCACCAACTACAAGGAGTTGAAGGCTTTGTTGGAGAGCAAGGGTTTCCGCTTCGAGACCGAGACCGACACGGAGTGCATTGCCAAGCTCACTAAATACCTGTACGACCAGCAGCCCGATATTGATTTCACTGTCTTGGCCAAGGCTGTCGTGAAGGAGCTCGAGGGTGCCTTTGGTCTCCTGATCAAGTCGGTCCACTACCCCCATGAGGTGATTGCCGCCCGGAAGGGTTCTCCTCTCGTAATTGGTGTGAGAACTTCCAAGAAGATGAAGGTGGACTTTGTCGACGTGGAGTACTCTGAGGATGGTGCTCTTCCCGCTGAGCAGGCCTCTCAGAATGTAGCGATCAAGAAGTCCGCCACTGGACTGCTGGCTCCTCCCGACAAGTCCCTCCTTCACCGCTCGCAGTCGCGTGCTTTCCTCTCCGATGATGGTGTTCCCCAGCCGGCCGAGTTCTTCTTGTCGTCCGACCCGTCCGCCATCGTGGAGCACACCAAGAAGGTCCTCTACTTGGAAGACGATGACATCGCCCACGTGCACGAGGGCCAGCTGAACATCCACCGCTTGACCAAGGATGATGGCACCTCCAACGTCCGTGCGATCCAGACCATTGAGCTGGAACTGCAGGAGATCATGAAGGGCAAGTTCGATCACTTCATGCAGAAGGAGATCTTCGAGCAGCCCGAATCCGTCGTGAACACGATGAGAGGTCGGTTGGATGTTGCCAACAAGCAGGTCACGCTTGGTGGCCTTCGTCAGTATATTTCGACCATCCGTCGCTGCAGAAGAATCATCTTCGTTGCCTGCGGTACTAGTTATCACTCGTGTATGGCCGTCCGTGGAGTGTTCGAAGAGCTTACCGAGATCCCCATTTCTGTGGAGCTGGCCTCCGATTTCCTGGACAGACAAGCTCCGGTGTTCCGTGATGATACCTGTGTCTTCGTCTCTCAGTCTGGTGAAACCGCCGATTCTCTGATGGCCCTGCGCTACTGTCTGGAGCGGGGAGCCTTGACCGTTGGTATTGTCAACGTTGTCGGATCCTCCATCTCTATGATGACCCACTGCGGTGTGCACATCAACGCCGGTCCTGAAATCGGCGTTGCCTCCACCAAGGCCTACACCTCTCAATTCGTCGCCATGGTCATGTTCGCTCTGTCCCTCAGCGAGGATCGGGCCTCGAAGCAGAAGAGACGGGAAGAGATCATGGAGGGTCTTTCCAAGATCTCCGATCAGTTCCGCGAGATCCTGAAGCTCAACGACCCCATTAAGGCAATGTGCGCCAAGTTCTTCAAGGACCAGAAGAGTCTGCTTCTGCTGGGCAGAGGTGGCCAGTTCCCCACTGCTTTGGAGGGTAAGTCATCACTATTTGATCATTTGAAGACGAGTTATCTAACATGAATTACAGGTGCCCTTAAGATCAAGGAGATTTCCTACCTGCATTGCGAGGCTGTCATGTCTGGTGAACTGAAGCACGGTGTCCTCGCCCTTGTGGACGAGAACCTGCCCATCATCATGATCCTTACCAGAGATAACATCTTCTCCAAGTCCCTGAACGCCTACCAGCAAGGTGAGTTGAACCGACATTCTTGCGTTACCAGAAGCAGGAGACTAATTCGTTTGCAGTTATTGCTCGTGGCGGCCGTCCTATTGTCATCTGCAACAACGATGACCCCGAATTCTCTTCCGCGCAGACGGAAAAGATCGAAGTCCCCAAGACTGTCGACTGCCTCCAGGGTCTGCTCAACGTCATTCCCCTGCAGTTGATTGCCTACTGGCTTGCCGTGGGTGAGGGTCTCAACGTGGACTTCCCCCGCAACCTTGCCAAGTCTGTGACTGTCGAGTAAATTAGCACTATGGGTACATTGGGATTCGGCGGTCGATCGTGCGGGCCATGCTTCACAGCGTTTTAGTGTAATTGTGTTTAATGTCTCAGAGTTTTCTGCATAACATACGAATATCAAGCATCGTACTCTGGTATTTTCTGCAAATCGTCCCTGGCATTATTGATTATTGGTATTGGGAGGAATGATCCGTAGGGTAGATAGGCCTCTTGATCTGTAGTCGGCACTAGACCAAAAGGGGGTTACGCGGACCTCCGTCGGTGGCAGCTTGTTACCCCACAGTAGTCATCCGCCACTTCGTCGGATTCGGTACTCGCGAGCTTCAACATATCTCATCTACGTTCTCAAGCATCATCATCTCTCTACATTTCCAGAATCATGGCTTCTTTAAAGGGACCGGGCGCTGCCGAAACTTTTGATGGTGAGAATTTTCGCATCCCTGTACTGGCATCGTCAATCGCTTGCTTATCACCCCGCTCTTACAGGCACTGGACTGCGCATTGCCATTGTCCATGCGAGATGGAACATGGGCATCATTGGTCCCCTTCTGGAGGGCGCTAAGAAGACTCTCCTCGCATCGGGCGTGACAGAAGACAACATCACTGTTCACACCGTTCCTGGCAGCTACGAACTACCCTTTGCCGCTCAGCGGTAAGCTTTCTTCCACTCAATATAGTGTGCATAAATCTCCAGCTTCATGTCTCTGACGTCGTCTTTTGCTCTGTCAGGATCTACTCGGCCTCGCAAATCCAAGCCGCCAAGGCCTCGTCCGCTGGAGATGGCATCAGCGCCACGGACCTGCTGTCCTCGTCGACGGCCGACCTCAAATCGCAGTCCTCCACCGCGGGCGCGACTAGACCGTACGATGCGATCATCGCCATGGGTGTCCTGATCAAGGGCGAAACAATGCATTTCGAGTACATCGCCGACGCTGTTACCCACGGGCTCATGCGCGTGCAGCTGGAGTCCGGCGTGCCGGTGATCTTCGGTGTCCTGACGGTGTTGACGGAGGAACAGGGCCTTGAGCGGGCTGGCCTCGGCAAGAAGGGCATGCACAACCACGGCGAGGACTGGGGAAATGCGGCTGTGGAGCTTGGTTCGAAGCGGAGGGAGTGGGCGGAGGGTAGACTTGCGTAGGCATGACCCTACTGGAGATAATTACGATTCAGTGCGGGAGGGAAACGAGAGGGAACAAGAAAACCCTAGAAATTTGGATATTTTGTTTCTCTGCGTGATTCAGGTGGAATGCATCTAGATGCTACGGGTCGGACATGAATTTAACCCATGTTTGAAGAAAAAAACGAAGTTATGTTGCTCATCTCTGGCTATGTGGCCGTGTCTATTCCTCCATGCGCTCGCCCTCGGTCTTCGGTCCCTCGTCGTCGTCCTCATCGTCGCCCTCTAGGGATCTCTTGGCGGCCTTTTCTGCCTCCTCCAGCAGTTCCTTGGGTACCTCCTCGTGCCGGCCCTTGGTCGGACCGTCTAACGAACTGATCCACGACATCTCCAGCTCGAACTCCTTGTCTTTGCTGTCCTCGTGGGCGACATAGATAATGCGGGCCGCCTCCTTGACGGCGTCGGTCAGACTCAAAGTCTCAGAGGCAAGATCTAATTTCTCCAATTCCGCCTTCGCCGCTTGTCTTCCCTTTCCGGTGGCGGCTCCATAGTATCCCTGGGACTGTAAGCATGTATCATAACACGCGAAGTAACGAATCACCTACCCAGTACAGCCCGCTGGGCTCAATCATGTACAGACCGGGTCCTCCCGACTTCGCTCCGTCAACCTTACCACCCGCACCGGACGCCGGGCCCGCGCCGACCTGGCCGTCGACAGCAAGCTCAGCTTCGGAGTCCCAGCCTCCAACAATCGCAGTGATACCGAAGGGTCGAACGCTCGAATAAAGGGTGTAGGCCTGCACGTAGCTGCCGAGGCGATTCGAGAGAGCGGAAATGGGGATCGGGCTCTTGTACACGCCGCGCCACGACGACGCCTCGTCGCGGGCTCGGGACACAAAGTGGCGGCCGTCGGGAACGAGACCGGACGAGACCTTTACATCGTCATCAATTAGTACATGCACTTCATCCTGACGGTGTGATGGTCTCAAGGACGAAGGGGACGTACGATGCCGACGTGGCGATCAACGGTAGCGATTCGCTTGTTCGCGCCGGGTTTCAACAGCTTGCTCGAGATAATCTTCTCGACGGCCAGCACCACGCCGTCCTTGCATCGGATTCCGATGGCTGTGCCTCCGTTCTCGACCGCTTTGACGGCGTATTCCACCTAGTCCGATAATCAGCGATTGTCTGCTGACACGATGTAATGGCGTCTTACCTGGAAGTTCCGCCCGTCTGGCGAAAAGACCGAGTTGGACAGATCGTATCCGGTTCCGATGGATGTCTTGCGGTGGTGTTAGCTTGCGGTGCTTCGGGGGAGCATGGGGGGCCACATTAGGTGGAGAAACACACCATGATTGCAGGTTATAGTATGGTCCCAATCCCAGGTCGATATTAGAGGAAGTGATAGACGGGTAGGTGACGATTGAGGAGATAGGGACGAAGGATGGGCTGGGAGGGTGGTTGTTGTGAGGAAGAGAAGCAAGCTGGGAGCTTCCAGGGATTACCTAAGATGCGTACGCCGACCTCATCTGCGTCACGGGTTCTGCCTATCAGTCATGTGACCTCCAATGCATCAAATGGAAATATACCCCCTTGCACTGGCACTCAATACGTATCGTGGTAGATAGTATGACAACGAGGGGCTTTTGGGGCCATATCTGATCTGTTTTTGCTGAGGTAGGCTGTATATCTTGCCTTCACACATTTATAGAGAACTCCAAAGGTAACTCTCCCCTCTCATCTCCAAGAGCAAAGACGACTGGGAGCTAGAGTAGTTTTCATGCTGCAACGCCAGTTGGTCGCTTTGCAGTGCCCAACCGCCGACAATTTGGGCATCGATGTGGTCATTCGCATTCTGGTTAAAAGGCAGCCTGTCCCTCTTGATTATTCTAATAATGATTCCCGGTATACATCCTTATCACCTTACCTTCACAAGTACATCTCATCATTCTATTAACTGCCTGTGGTCTGAATCTAATCCATAGTTCGCCTGTCTCGTGGTATGTCCTGTCATCATACACAGTCCTAAAATAAAATGCAAAGTTTCCACATTTCCTACACTCGCGTAGATTCTTCCACTTCTAAAGACGCGCTTTCTGACCACAGGTCGTCCAGCCGATCGACCCAAAGAACCAGAGATGCAGGAGGATCTAGCGACGCTGTTTGCACGGCAAATGCACATGGGGACGCAGGCACCCCCGGCCGCCCCGACAGTGACGTACAGCATATCCCAGCACTATCACCATTCCGCCCATGTACCCCGCAAGACAGCCCTGGATGACTCCCCACCGAGCGCCCAGCCCTCTGCACACGAGATCCTCCAGCGGCACAATATCAGCCCCGCGTCGCTGTCACCAAGCCAACTGCAGCTGTTCGAGAATGCTGGCCCGGAGCAACAGTCCCGCCTGCTGCAGGTGTGGCAGATCTGTGCAGCGCACCCGTCCAACCCGTCCTTGTCTGGGACGTCGTCGGCGCCCGTAGGAGGGACTGATGTTGATATGTCGATGTCGGGAGTCATGCACACGGACAACAGCAGCGACGATGCCCAACAATATGCAGAACCCTATATGATCCACGGATATGAGATGCTTGCGCCGGGGGCACCAGACCCGTCGGTGGGCAAGGTCGCGCCGTTCATTAGCGAACCGACGACAGGATTCCCGTACAAGCCCGCGCACGATCCTGTCTACCAGTTCCAGAGTCAGCGGTGGTGGGAGCGCACCCAGCCTGCGCTGGCCGGGCAGCAGTGTGAGATTATTGATGAGATGGATAGTACACCGGGATGCGGGTTTATGCGGCCTGATCGGGTTGGGTAGGAGGCTCAGGATGTTCATAGAGTATACTTGGACGGCATCTTCCATGTTGTGATGTCTGATTGGGATTCATACCTAGGTAAACAAGAGTATAATCGTGCATTGACTGAGACGTAATTTAGGAACGATAGGTAATGATTGGTTATTGAACCGACTGGTGCTGTAGTCTTGAGGTGAAGTACCTTGGATCAGATGGAACAGTCTGGTACCTGAACTAAGCCGATTACATACAAGTCGACGTGTGATGTCCATTCATCGCCCAAACACCAGATACTACAATAGTTTCCCCCCAAGAATATTCACCCTGTCGGAATCCCCAATCCGTTTAACGAATATCAAAAGACAAAACATAATCGGAATCGCACATAGCAGCATCTTCCTAATGAATGAAAAGAAGTGGGTGTTGTCCGTCACTTTGTCCCAGATTGTAATCTCAATCAGGCTGCACCAGATAATCAGTCCACTATCACGTCAAACAAGAAAATAAGATCGATTGCATACCTGACTCCTCGGCATGGAGCTCTTCAATAGCCGCCATGGCCTCGGCAAGAGCATCGGCGGAACGCTTGACCTCGTCGACGGCATCGGCCGCACGCTTGACCTTGAGACAGCCCTGGCCCGGCAGCCAGCACCACTTGTGGATGCCATCGGGCGAGGTGTCGGGCATGGCCTCGGCCAGCGCTTCAGCATGGCGCTTGACCTCGCCGGTGACATCGGCGGCCCGCTTGAGCATGTAGCAGCCCTGACCCGGCAGCCAGCACCACTTGTGCATCTTGGCGGCCTGCACGGAGCTGGTGGCCGCCAGGGTGGCCAGAACCAGGGTGATGAGCTTCATGATTGCGATGGAGGATGGGGTTTCGCTTTGATCTGAAGGCTGCCTGTGAAGATGATGGACAGAGGTAGCCTGAAGGACTCATTGAAGATCGTTGTCGACGTTATATAGTCCTTCCACAGGAGATCAAGTCCAGTAGGACAACTGGGGACATATTGAAGAGGGACTGGGGATTATTCAGGCTCCGAAGAGGAAATAATGCGGAGAGGAAATTGAGCTAGACATGGAGGCTTCAATATAGTCCCAATCAGGTTGATTGTGGCAAGGGTGTGACAGCATATCGAAATTGAAGAGGAATTGAAGGAATTAAAGAGTTGGAGGGATTTGAATAGGGCTAGTTTAGGGACCATGGATGTATACTCCGGATTCAGGCCTCAATAAGGGCAGAATAAAGAACGTGGGGTGAGTGGAACAAAGAACTATTGATATCTGGAAGGGTTAGTGATCGACTGCCGATTGATAACGTGATCTATGCCTTGTACCATGTACAGTACAGCAGAATTATAGTCTTCTATACAAGTATAGAGAATAGGAGTAGAAGTCGAGGAGAATATAGAACTAGAAATGAGTATAGATATGGAAGTAGTAGAAGTATAGAAGGTATAGAAGTAGATATGTAGTGGCACGTGGAGATAAGATCGGCCCGTGTGCAGCAACAGAACGCACCAGTTGGCATGCCGAGAGCATCCGCCTTTTTTTCCGGCGTCTCGTGTTAGACTGTTCCGTCTCTCCCTAAACCTCCTCCTCCTCCTCTTCTCCTCCCGTTCTCTCCTCCCCATCCCTGCTCATCTTTCTCTCCGTCGTCTGGCCCTCTCTCTCGGTCCATTCTCCTCTCAAAATGTTCTCCCTGCGGACCGCGCAGCCTGCGCAAGTAAGTCTCCCCCTCCCCCCCTTCACGTTTTCATTTCCTCGTTTTTTCTTCTTGGCGGTCGTGCTGCATCCTTCCGCCCGACCGCACCAAATTCTTCCATTCTCTGTCCACCCCCGTCTCTCCTCTCGATATGATTGCCTTGCCCTTTATTATTCTTCAATTGGCTTTTACTGTTCCAATGCTAATATCTCCGACCCGCTAGTCTTTCCTCCGTCGCGCTGCGGCCACTCCCCTCGCCCGCGCCTCGATTCCTGCTAGATGTGCGCCGACCCTTCCGCAACATGCATTATCACTTCAGTTCTTTTATTAACGTGCAGAACCATAGCTTTCGCCTCCGTTCAGTCCGACATCTTCAAGCCCACCAAGTATGGCGGCAAATACACCGTGACCCTCATCCCAGGTATCTATCCCTCTGCAATCTGCCCGATTCGATCTGCATACTGATGTCTACTTCCTTCAACAGGTGACGGAATTGGTGCCGAAGTCGCCGAGTCGGTCAAGACCATCTTCAAAGCCGACAATGTCCCGATCGAGTGGGAGCAGGTCGATGTCAGCGGTGTCGACACCGGTAACAAGCACTCGGAGGAGCTGTTCAAGGAGTCCATCGCGTCCCTCCGTCGCAACAAGCTCGGTCTGAAGGGTATCCTCTTCACCCCCGTCGAGCGCTCCGGTCACCAGTCCTTCAACGTCGCTCTCCGTCAGGAACTCGATATCTTCGCCTCCATCGTTCTCATCAAGAACATCCCCGGATACGAGACCCGCCACAAGGACGTCGACCTCTGCATCATCCGTGAGAACACCGAGGGAGAGTACTCCGGTCTGGAGCACCAGTCCGTGCAGGGAGTCGTTGAGTCCCTCAAGATCATCACCCGTGCCAAGTCGGAGCGCATTGCCAAATTTGCCTTTGGCTTCGCCCTGGCCAACAACAGAAAGAAGGTTACCTGCATTCACAAGGCCAACATCATGAAGCTGGCCGACGGTCTCTTCCGCAGCACCTTCCACAAGGTTGCAGAGAACTATCCCACTCTGGAAGTGAACGATATGATTGTCGACAACGCCTCCATGCAGGCCGTCTCTCGTCCCCAGCAGTTCGATGTGATGGTCATGCCTAACCTGTACGGTGGCATCCTGTCCAACATCGGCTCTGCCCTCGTTGGTGGTCCCGGTGTCGTGCCCGGCTGCAACATGGGTCGCGACGTGGCTGTTTTCGAGCCTGGCTGCCGTCACGTTGGTCTGGATATCAAGGGCAAGGACCAGGCCAACCCCAGTGCCATGATCCTCTCCGGCTCTATGCTTCTCCGTCACCTTGGTCTGGATGACCACGCCAACCGCATCTCGAAGGCTGTCTACGACGTTATTGGTGAAGGGTGAGTAGTCTATCGTTCCGAATGTAGAGCCAGAACTGACAGACGTCTAGCAAAACGCGGACTCGCGACATGGGTGGCGTGGCCACCACTCACGAGTTCACCAGAGCCGTCCTCGACAAGATGGAGGCTGCTCTGTAAATTCTCCAGCGACCATTCTTAAATACCACTATCATGATGACGAGAGCTTAGGGAGCTAGCAAGATCTTTTGTTGATGGACCGGGTTGCCATTTGTATGTTTCTGATGCACCATCTTGAGCCTATCAGACACCAAGGTCTACAAGGGAAGGCCAGGCATGTCTGTGGGCAAAGACGTGTAAAATTATATACTATTGCTTGGAAATAGAAGTGTACCTATATTTGCACCTTGAACGCGCCTGATTTTTTATTGTCCGTTACGTCATACAACATGAATAGCAGTCCGACGACGCCGGATTGCGCTGAGTTGGTGGCTGGAATATCTCCGCCTACCGTTGTGGAGTGAGGTCAGACATCGTAGTCGTGGGGGTATAAACCACTCCATGGTGGTGCGTGCGAAGAGACCAAACAGGACGAGAGCCCTCTCGCTTGTTGTGCTGGTTCCAACACGGCAGTCAGAACAAACGGGCGTAGGGAGGGTGCATGGTGACAGTCGTCCTGTGCCTCGTCGGAGAGGATATCCAATATAAAACGTCACTCCAACCGGCTTAAAACGCAACCCGCCGCTTTCTGCCCGTGTACTTGGAGTTTGCCTTGACGACCTTTCCTTTCTTGGCCATCTGTTCCTTTTTCCGCAGGATCCACGCCTTATCGCCCTTCCGGGACGACACGGCCTTGCCCTGGGCCATGGCTTTCCTCCGGGCATCCAGCACATCCACATCATCCATGCCCTGCACCACGCCGGTGATATCACCTTGCAGCCCGCCACCGCCAACCGTGAGAACGAGGTAGAGCTTGCTGTTCTTCGTGCCGGGGTCATCCTCGAGGATACCAGCACCAAAGCCTGCGCGCATCGCCGCTCCGCTGATCATACTCCGCTGCGCATCATTCTTAGGATAGAACTGGCACACCGCCCGACCGCCCCGCTTCAGACTGGCATACAACCCCTCAAAGAACCGACGCAGCCGGCCCTCGGGGCTGACATCGCTCGTCTCGGCGTTGCAGAGCCATTGGATCGCGCTGATGCTGATGGCCGCGTCGAACGTGCCGGGCCGGAACGGCACGCCCTGGCCGATGTCTGCGAGGAACAGATCGCCGTCCACGCCGCGCTGCAGCGCCACGTCCAGCATGCTCGGCGAGATGTCCATTCCGAACCACACGTGCGGCCCGCCCTGCTCGGGCGGCACTTGCGACAGGATCTCGCCTGACAGGCCGGAGCCGCAGCCGATGTCGAGGATGAGAGAGGGCGATTTGAGGTCGAGGAGGTCGAGGGCCCGGTTCGTCATGTCCGACTGGATGTTGCGAATTCGCGAGGAGGTGGTGTATTTGCGTGATTCGCTGTCGTCGTAGAAGAGGTCCGGGGGGCTGTTGTTGTTAGTTTTGTTTCTTTCTTTTTGGTGAGGAGGGTGGAACTTACAGGACATCTTCGGGTCGCGACATTTTTGCAGTTAGTATATGTGTGCAGGAGTAAAGAACGAGGGTATCAAGAAAGCGACAGTGCGAAGATGAAGTGTATGTATACACCGCTCAGTCAAAATCGATGATTTTTTTGCCGGGATTAAACTATCAGGATGCGGGGCGGTGGGCCCTCGTGCCTGAGGCGTAAACTCCGGAAGCGACAGCTCACCCAAAACAGTTCCGCATACAGCCATCTACTGATTTCCTCTGCAATCACTTGTCAAATATCGCTGCTGTACACCCGTGCGTTTGACTGGGCTCAGCTCCACTACTCTCCTCCTATTCTCGGGTGACGGCATCTCAATTGCTGAGGATTCTCCATATCCGCCGCTACTCGCTACACCTTCATACCTACTATCACGACCTCAGATCAGCTTGCCCATCATGTGGATACTACCCTTACTGGGCTATCTAGGCGTGATAGTCGGATTCTCTTTCCTCACCCTCGCCATAGGTAAGACATAGATCCCCGAGTGACAACCGCCTTGCTAAAAATCCCCAGCATCGGGTCTCTACTACCTCTCCGAGCTAGTCGAAGAACACACCGTTCTCGCGCGCCGCCTGCTCACCCGCCTAATCTACGGCATAATCACCATCCAAATCCTTCTCTGCCTGATCGACCGCTTCCCCTTCTCTCTCTCGCTCCTCAGCATCATCTCGCACCTCGTCTACGCTAGCAACCTGCGACGCTTCCCGATCGTCAAACTCTCTGACCCGCTCTTCATCCTCTCCTGCGTGCTGGTCGGCCTGAACCACTGGCTGTGGTTTCGGCACTTCTCGCGCCCGCTGCCGCTGGCGCCCCGCGGCGGTGGCGCGGGCTCCTGGCGCCAGCCCTACGCCGTCAGCGTCGAGGACATGCCGACCTTCACGGAGGTGGCGTCGTATTTCGGGCTGTGTGTGTGGCTTGTGCCGTTTGCGTTGTTTGTTAGTCTGAGTGCGGGCGATAACGTCCTGCCCACGATGGGGTCGGAGTATGCGACAGGTGAGCGGGTGTCTAGCGCGGGCTTGGGCGCCGCCGGACCGTCGTTGGATGGGAAGATGAAGAATAAGGGGATGGCGAAGGCGCTAGTGGATGGAGTAAGAGAATTTGTGAGGGAGAATGGGGAGCTTATGGGGTTTTGGAGGGGTGAACGCTCGAAACGATTTTAGCTGTTGTATATGAATCCTATTTTCTTTAGTGATGTATTTATTTTCTTTCAATCATTCTTATGCTCACTGATATCAGTGACCTGTATACTTACTTGTCTAAATTAAGTAGTGTTACTTGGACCAGAATGATTTGCTCTGCAGCACTAGTGAAAGACGTATATCAAGTTATGTATCTCCTAAGTCTGCATGACATGATCTGATATAGAACAGTGGTATTCGCGGAAAACACTAACAAAGAAACACACAAGACGAAGAATAAAGAGATGGGGGGAAAAAGAAAAAAAAGCATGGCCAGCATTATAAACAGACGTTCAAGTTCCAACATCGGATTACCATTAACATTAGACTCCTGGGATGTTGTGGCTGGTATAGCCATCTTTGTAGTCGTCATTGCGTGTTCGTTCAAATCATAATGGATATTGATCATGAAGGAGCCGTGGAGATAGAGCAAATGACTGGAATGGTTGGAAGAAAGGAGATATAGGAATACTCCGAGGTACAAGCCGCACTCCATGTTTAATCTAGATCTAATTAGAGAGATGTCAATAACCGCGGGAAAGCACTTACTATGACCGCCTGATAGCGTGCCGGGAGGCGTCTGATTCATGTCCATAAATAGGAGCGAGCTTTCCCTTCTTTTCGCCTTCGCTGAGCGTGAGTCTGGATTCGGCATCAACATCCCCGAATCCTGGTTATAACGATCCATAGTCTGCTCATAGCTTGGTTGCATCGGGATGAAGCCCGTATCATGACGAGTAGTAATTTCATCGCGGGGGTCACCATTCCGGCGGAAGGTACCCTCTGCAGGCGTAGGGATGTCCGAGAACATTTGGTGACGAGGCGAACGGATATCCTCTGGGGACGTAGATTGAGGGACCACGAGCTCCACATTGGGATTGCAGTATGGCGAATGCTCGAAAATGCTCTCAAACTCGGTGAGGAACAATGAGAAAACCGGAGCTGGGATGTTCAACGTGGGTGCAAAAACAATGCCAACATTTCTGACTGTCATTTTGTTTACATCAGAATTGTTGACAATGATAATGAGGAATTGCACCAACGCCCGCAGCAAGGCTAAATTTGTCTTTGGGAGCCTATGAACAAGTGCATTGAAGGCAACGATTTTCTTTTCCTTTTCAGTGAGTTCTATATTGGAAATCAGTATGAGTTTTTAGGAGTTCCCAAGGCTCGTACTCACCAAGGACACGCAAGAATTCAATATGGAGTTCACGAGTGAGAACGCTCGTCGGCAACTCTCGAAGGTACTGCTTGAAAAGAGAGGCAACGGCATGCACGTCGTAGTACTGATCGTCGGATAGGAAGTCCACATCGCCTTCAGTATTGAAACGCTCCTTCAAAGCTTTCACGACGACGTTCGATCCGCTCAAGCGGAATATACCTTCTTCTGATTCGGCGCCCTTCGCCTTAAGGTATTCTATACAGCGATAAACCACAGCCGGAAGCTCAGTATCAACGCCAATGCCTTGTGGCGGACAGAATTGTACTGCTTCTGCCAAGGGAATGCCAAAAACTGGCCTGACAAAGTCTCTTCTTTCCCCAAAGGTGCTCTGGGATGGAGTCATTGGCGTGTCATTGTTCGCTTGAAGTTGCGATGCAAGATCATAAGATGACCGTGTGCGGAAACCCCAGATGCTGCGTTTCTTCTCCTTCGTGCTGGTAGCCACTTTGTTGCCCCAGGCCCCCGCATCCTGGATTACTGCGCCATTAGTAGGACCAGATATGACCTTCGATGACACCTGCCCCTGGTCCCCTTGCATTGCATCGGTCGCATCGAAAAATGTGCCCGAGGGCATCATTGGAGACTTCGGGCCCTGTTGGTCAAGAGAGGGGCCAAACACTGGAGGCTCGGCAGGAACGGCGTCATCGAAGCTGAAGCCCTGTACTGTGCCTGGGCCCTCCGGGCCTGGGTTCTCAGTCGCCTTAATGCCACTCTTGCTTCCGTTGGCGGACCCTTTGGGCTTGGAGTTCATCGCAGAATATGGTTTTGCAGAAGGCTGCTGCTGGCCTCTCATGGATGACCCACTACCCTGCCCTTCATTGTCTGACTGAACCTCGACATACTCCAATAGAGCCTCGACCCAGGCATCTCTTTCTTCGTCACTCTCAGCGCATAGTACGTGGCGAACAAGAGCAGAAGAGTCCTTCTTCTTCGGCTCCAAGATCAGGAAAGCATGGCGGTATTGGTTTTCAGAGTCATCTTCAGCTCGCGACGGCGAATCATTCGTGGCTTGGGACTGTTTTCCGATCTGGGCGTTATAGATTTTGATAGTTCCAAGGTGGGCGCCACCAGGTGACTCAAAATACTTCAACTCAGGACCGTGCAATACGAAGTAACGGGCCTTCCAACCCCCAAAATTCTTCCCTCTTTTGGTCAGATAGCCTTCCTTTCTGGGCTTCCCATCAGGGCCACGTAGCATTTCAACAGCAATATGGTTGTTGCCCTTCAGCAAACTCGTCTCATCGTCCCGGGCTTCGATGGCGTCGGATGTCAGAAATTGGCAGATGACCAAAGCCGCCCTCTCGTCCATGGGTGTGTCAAGAAGAGATTCAAAATAGGCGTTGAGGGCCGCCCGTCTCGCGTCGATCTTTGCTGGCGAATGACCGCTGAATATGGACCGGTCCGGAAGTTTCATGTGGGCAACAGAGAACTGTCTCAGCTGATGATCAAGTTGTGGGAGAGCGGCGATTACTTTCTCCACACGCCAAAGCTCCTTGTTATCGGACCGCGAGAACACGCTCAGCGTAAAGACAGGCTCCTCTTCTAGCGGTCGAGACGCATTGTAGCTGTTCCTGGAAGGGCGTAACCGTGAAGACGACACCTTCACTTGAATCAAAGGCAGAGCGTTGGGAGGTAGAAGGAGAGTAGGGTACTCATCCGACACCAATCCTTGATAGATGGCGAACCCCGGAGACTGGGGGCTATCGATCTTGACAGCCGCATCGATAGAAGGTATGGGGCGTATGGCAGCATCGATGGCGCCAGGCTGCTGAGAACTCGCACCCGCATAAGGATTTGGGTAAGTCCCAACACGGGGCGTGAGCGCCAATCCCGCAAGGTTATTTCCTGAAGATTGTGGCATGGAGGACAAATTCTGAGGAATATCTCGGGGCATCCGGGGTAGTGGGGAGCCCAAAGGACGGTCTTCTGGGCGTGGGCTGAGGGGTAATCCAGGGCTCTTTGGTGCCTTCGAAATTGAATGGCCGTTCATAGATGGACCCTGCGGCGCTCGAGGGCTCATTGTGGATGCTAGAAACTGTGCTTGCGGGCCAGAATTGCTTGGGGCGTAAGCATTCGCCCCAACATCGCCGGGGATGTTCAACAACGAGAGGTCCTCATTGCCCTGTTCTCTTGTCAGTGCGGCTTCCCGCTCCCGATCATCGTCGTCCCGCGTTTTCCGTCGACCGCGCGGTAGTTCGTCTACCTCCAAAATGTCCTCGTACTCGGATTCCGAATCATCAACAATGGCCTTCTCGACAGCCCTTCGCTCTCTCGGTTCTAGGTTCAGTGGTGCAGGAGGTGCTTTCCGAATAGGATGTGGGATGCCTTCCTGTCGGGCTTCACCCGTGACCCGGTCACCGGTAGGAGAGCTGGAGCTGGCCAACGAAGTTGGACTTGCCGTAGATAGTTCCTGACGTGAATACACCAATGGTTGCGCGGCCTGCAGGTCGACGCGCTGGTTGGGTTCCTTGTCGACCAGTACAGAACGCTCCTTGTCAGGGTTAATAGACCAGTCGGCTTCGGTGGGATTTTGCAGGCCCACGACGTTGGACGAAGGTGCATTATGCGGCTGCCTTTGACTTGTCGATCCTTGACTGTTAGCTGCGCTACTAACACTGGCAGAAGCACCGTGCTGCGCATGCTCCTGCATGGGTGGTAACGGAGGCACTGCGTTCTGCAGATCTTTGGCCTTTTTCTTATACCGTTCCTTTTCCTTCAGGGCCCGTTCTAGATCCTTATTCAAACCTAGAATCAGGGTCCGCTGTTTGTCCACCAGCCTCCACAGCTGGGTGTTCTGGGAGGCAGCATGGTGCTTTTCCTTCAAAAGATGTATAATCACCGCCTCCGGAGACCCAGCCGTGGCGACCAGGTTGTCGATATCCGCCTGGGTGACGGCACTGGCGTCGAAAGACGATTTATGCGACTGCGACGCGGAGGAGAGGGAGGATATGGCGGAATCGATGGACGACGTGCGGGGCATTGTGCGCTGCCCCGGGCGTTCCCTCGACATTTGCTGAAACGAATGACCGGGCGAAACGGGGGAGGAAGTTGCTGAATGATTCGCATCGGTTGTGCAAGGAGTCTGGCGCGACGCGTTGTCAATCGGTCGTTCGGTCATGTCTCTATCATTCTGATTCGGCGCAGCAAAAGGTCTCGGGCCCGTCGTTGTGTTTGTCGAGCTTTGGGTGATACCGGACGGAGGGGCCGGGAACGCCGCATGAGCTACCCGGCTGATAGTAGGACGATTCTGCGGCGTGGACGGATACGCCAACGACTTCGGCGACTGCGGACTCTGTGAAGAGCTC
Source organism: Aspergillus aff. floccosus IMV 01167 (assembly GCA_001931935.1). Classification (NCBI taxonomy): domain Eukaryota; kingdom Fungi; phylum Ascomycota; class Eurotiomycetes; order Eurotiales; family Aspergillaceae; genus Aspergillus; species Aspergillus aff. floccosus IMV 01167. The sequence goes on along the minus strand of MSJE01000236.1, from coordinate 26,702 downwards.
GATTCGGCACGAGAGGGAGGGTGATGCGACGGGTTTGTATGCAGGGGGAAGGGGATCGGGTTGCGGGGAGACGCGCTGCTGCGGCCGTCAGGCAAGGACTGCCCGTCGGATCTGGCTGCCAAGTAATAATCACGGGCGATGGGATCAGCCGTCCGTGACGATTGAGCCGAGGTTGGATATCGAGATGAAGGGGGAAACGGGGAGACAGGGCCAGATGGACGGTGGTTGACGAAGTTGTGTTGGTGGTGGTCGGTACCCTGTCGCCGAAGCTGCGACATGGCTTGATTAGGAGTTTGGCAGCAAAGCACCCCCAGGGGAGGTGCTGAACCCCAAACGACGAGTCGACGCTAGACCCGGACGGTTCGAGTTGGCGCCGTGGGCGCCTATAGGACAGGGAGGAGGATATTAATATACACTCAATTAAAGGAAGGGTGCCGAGAACGTCGAAGTACCGATGTCATGTATGATATATGGGGTGACTTTTCTTCTTTCTGATCCGGAGGCCCGACTAGTGCATGGTCCAATAAACCAAAGAGGAATGTATATACACCGCAGCAAATTTTGATAGGGAAAAAAACTGCAAGAAAGACAGGAAGTAGGTAATATTAAGAAGAAAAGTGGGGAGAAAAAGGAAAAGGGGGAGGGGAGCAACGGCCAAAGAGGGCAGACGACTAGTTGATGGTCTCTAACTACTAACGACCTTAAGCTGCGATGATCCGAATCTTCTACCGTCAGCTACAGACCTGTTGTCCTCGCCATAATGAAGATCCTGGGACGAAGAAGGGATAGCTCGGGGAAATCATTATTCACCATGGTTCCTGAGAACGGTTTAATATCCCTTTGGGTCTAAAGGTGGGACCATCAATCGAACCGTGTGTTGTCGGAGAGAAAAAGTACCTCCACTCTCTCTGCATGAATCCTCCGAGCCATCGCTTGGCGGGTTGGTTATCTACAGCCCTGATATATATGTAAATAATATATAGGTCGTATATTATAGATAGGAGAAGAGCATATATGTAGAGTCTCATTTTAAATCATTTTCTACTTTGATCGATAAACAGGAAACAGTGAGGCTCGTTCGAGAGAAGGAGGGAGGATCGTAAACTAACTATACACCTATACAGTGAGACTCGTGAAAAGCTCTATGGTCGCTGAATTGCAAACACCCATCAATTCCACAACGCCGTTTTCCTTCCGGATAAAAAAAATCATCGCACGAGACAAACCCAAAGTCAACGCCACAGCAATCTTACAAGCTAAAATACAACTCACGCAATATTACCCGCCATCCCCATGAAGATAGCCTGCGCAGCAAGCTGAAGGGACCAGAAGCCAACCTTCTTAAACCGACGTTTGCGGGCTTGCTCGTCGACGACATCCCGTGCAAATGCGTCGTATACCTGGATTACGGCGTTAGAAAAGGAGGCGCCAAAGCTGGAGTGACAGGTCAACTTACCGCTGCCGAGAGATCGTCCATCAACCCGCTGTCAAAGGTGGTCCAGCTTCCATCAAAGTCACCAACGCGCTTGACGAGGCGGCAATTGACAGGAATGAAGGTCCGACGGGAATTGATATATGCAACAATGGGCCGAATCAGCGCATTATTTATGTACGAAAGGTCTCGTGTGAACAGTGGCACGACTGCTCGCACGTTGTTCATCTGTAGTCGAAGGTCGGTGACCAAGAAACGTCGATCTTCGTCGCCGATCGTAGCCTCACTAGACTGAGCCGGATGCTCGGACGTCGACTCGTTATAACGATTGGAGGTGACAGTCGCTTCGAGGCGGTCATACAGATCAGCCATGACTTTCGTCAGACTTTCGTCGTTTTCCGCCGGGAACATGATGTCAGCCACAATGTCGACGGTTCCCTCGTGGATCCAGGAAAAGGGGCCCTGTACACCACGATTCAGATGGTCGATGTTGAGGCCATCAATCCGTATCCGGCTATGTTTCTTCCACGGACTTTGCTTCCCATCCTCTTCAAATCCACCGTCGAGCTGCGCACCTGTGAAGCTATGAGTTTGCCGAGGATGAATCGTGAACAAGGAGTTATCAAACGACCCTGACATCATGTTGGCAGACATGAAGTCATACAACAGCCATTGCTTTCGCAGTTGAGGAAGGTCGCAGGAGAATATGCTGACAGAAAACGGCCGGAAATTGTCCGGTTGGTAAACAGTCACCAGAACGTCATGCATTTTGAACGAGTCAATTTCAAAGTCTCCAGGGTGATGCTCATGCCGGTAGGACTTCGGATCCAGATCATCGTCTGACCAGTGAACGTATCGACGGTCAACCACTCCGCGGATTCCTTTCACTTCCACATCGCGAAGCGGTCCTTTGCCGTTGATCCATTTCGTGAAAGACAAAGTAACGTTGACAGTTTCGATCGATACGTCGAACTGTGTGTAGTTTGTATCCTCGTCCTCGGCAATGATGCGTTGTTCGGATATCTCAGGGATCGGCTGCCCGTGAAATGCGGCGGCGGCGGCTACAGCGGCGGCAGTCTTCGATGAACCTTTACTGACGTGACCGGTGCCCTGGCCCGGTCGTCGAGAAACAAACACATTTTTGAAAGTGATAACACCGTCTTTCCACTTGGGAACAATAGCCGATTCAAAGACAACCTTTACCCCGGATGACCGTGTCAGATAGTTACCGACCCATCCAGCCAGGGTTTCTACAAGATTAGCAGTTGCGCAGTGACCATGGGACCAAGCCAGGCGTACCTTGAGCAAAAACAGTGTTAATGGCTATGATCAGCAGCGAAAAGAACGTCGTGGTTCCCAACACCACCCAGACCACATGGCCCAACAGTACCCATGAAAAGAGGGCGCTTATCTCGTCAAAGTTGAAGGGACGGACGCTCCGAATGGAAAACCACTTGAAACGCACTTTCAGCCGTGACCAGAACCCGCTAGCCGCAGCGAGTAACTCTTCTTTAGTTGGACGGTGCAGGTGAGGCATGTGGGGTAAACGGTCCATTAAGTGGCGATTCGATCCTCCAACACGGTGTTGCTCGTGTGTCGTTTGTTGTTTAAGATCCGGGTAGGTGGCCTCATTTTCAACCGTTTTTCCCTCGCTTGAACTTGCCCCCTCGTTTGAGGCGCGTCTATCGTTTTCGCTTTTTATAGACTCCTTTGATATCTCGTTCTTTGGGTGGTAATCTTTATCACTCGTGCTCGTATGGAATCGTCGCTGGAACGCGTTTCGCGGAATTCCAGGGGAAAGATATCTGTCGAACGCATACCTCCTATGTGGGAGGATTTTCTCTGGCGAAATAGCACAGGTGGTACCGGTTTCTACCGCAGCTGAATTTGGAGAGGCTCCGATCACAATAAACCCGCCGGAAGCAAAGCGTCGGGTGATTTGTGTTCTCCGCGTGGGTTGAGAAGGGAATTTTCGGGCATTTTGCTTGAAAAGAAAATCATGAACGAAACTTCCGGAACTGATATGCTCGCCAAAGGGGTGGACGCGACTCGTCTTGATGCCCCGTCCGAAGAAGGGATTTGCTGCTTCCCAAAGATTGGTGTACAGCCTGCGTCCGAAATTGCTAGTCATGGTTGTCGTCACATGCTGTCTAATATCGTGGGTGAGAAGTCAAGGTCGGCTGGTAAATAGCCCAAATCCCATCTGATATCGAGATGGGAGACAGGCGGCAGGAGGATGTAAGGGAGTGGTGAGATATTAGGACGAACGGCGAAGAGGTCGGAGCGTTTCCTGGTTCTTGAGCAAATTTCCATGAAATCATCCCGCTGATTAGAGTGAGCTGTTTGTTTTGTTTGCAGCAAAAATTTAAGATTTCACACTTTAGGCAATCCTCTTCCCGCACATCGTCCAACATCAAAATCGTCGCATCTCCAAATATTTTTCTCGCCGGGGGAATTTTATGTCCCGTTCCTCTGACATTATCCGTTGACCAGAGGCCTTTCGCCACATATTTGAGGAAAAATGCCGGCACCTACTGCGCTCAAGGATCAGGTGGTGTCCGAACCGCCAGTTGCCCCTCCCTCAGCAGGTTCGTTTGGCCGAATTTCTAGCTTTGATATCCAGAGCCTCAGCTAAAAGTTTCGTAGATCATGATGATGAGATTTTAATCGATGCCCAGCCGTCAGCAGAGGCAAACACCCAGATTCCCCTCGTCACGGAATCGGCCCAGGATTCCGACATGCGAATCGATGAGGAAGGCCGGCCGGTTTTCACGCCTGCGAAAGACATCAACCGCGCATACCGGGTCGAAACCAGAAAGGTCCCAGTTCCACCGCACAGAATGACTCCTTTGAAGAACACGTGGAGCAAGATATACCCGCCTCTTGTGGAACATCTGAAACTCCAGGTGCGGATGAACATCAAGAACCGAGCAGTCGAGCTGCGCACTTCGAAATTCACCACCGATACGGGCGCGCTCCAGAAAGGCGAAGACTTTGTCAAGGCTTTCACCCTCGGCTTTGACGTTGACGATGCCATCGCTCTCCTTCGACTGGATGACCTCTATATCCGATCGTTTGAAATTCGGGATGTCAAGGCGTCGCTTCACGGAGAACATCTCAGCCGTGCGATTGGACGTATTGCAGGCAAAGATGGAAAACTGAAGCACTCGATCGAGAATGCCAGCCGGACCCGAATTGTCCTTGCGGACCAGAAGATCCATTTGCTGGGCGGCTATCGGAATATTCTTGCCGCCCAAGAGGCTATTGTGAGCCTTATCCTGGGAAGTCCTCCTGTAAGTGAAGCCATAGCATACGAAATTTACGAAGATCAACAGCTCATTCAAATCAGGGCAAGGTATATGGCAACTTGCGCAAGGTTTCAAGCCGTATGAAGGAACGCTTCTAATCTACCCATAAATCCGCCTGTTGATTTTCTTATCTCTTGGTCTCGCTCGGCGTTAATGGTTATGGTGATGAGCGCTTTGGATATACACACTTGACGTGACGACAAAAGTGTTTTGTGCTAGGTCTTTATGGATGCATGCTACCATACCCAGAGGGAAATATATGACGAAAATGAACTTGATTAGATACTCGTAAAACCCGGAAAGCCGCCTTTAGTCCTTCTTCAGAGGAGTGTAGATCTCTTCTATCCCGTCGCGCGTAATCACCATCATCTGAAGGCCGTCACCAACCTCAATGTGTCTTTCCACAGCGCTCGTGAATGCATCCCGCACCAGCCGCTCAACCGTCGCCCGCGGCAAGGGCTCAGGCTTCTTGGGCTCGAGAGCATGGCCTTCGCCGCTGCCGGGGATGTATTGGTTCTTGAAGTTGACCTGGTTGTCCAAGAACGGCATGATCAAGCTTGCCGCAGAGCCGGCCGCCCTGCATTGTTCTCTCTCATATGAGCCCACGGGATCGTAGCTGTACAGAGCACCCTTGCCATCCTCGTCCAGACCGGCCAGAATGGCGTGCACGTAGTATGGGAAGAACCGCTTCTGGTAAAGAATGGTAGACAACCGCTGGGCGCATGCACTGACGGACATGGGCTTGCCATGCTGGTATTTATACATCTTGACCACGGCATCTAGTCGTTCCTTAAGGGCGTGACCATCCGCCGCAAACCCGACAACCGACAAGAGGATCTGGGCTCCTTCTCCAGTCTCATCGTCACCACCGATCTTGAAAACCTTCGGGTCGTATCGAGTGTTGATGTTATATCCTGCAACCGAGCGAGTGTCACCGGCAAGGATAGCGAAGTCAGCACCGGTGATGCCGAGCGTGGAACCGCCGTTGTCCGTGTAGCTGTCGTGACAGTTAGTGTGAGTCTAGCATTTGAGTTCCATCGATCATCCAACGTACGGATAGAAAGAGTGTTCCTTGTGTGGGGCATTGGTCGGTTGAGAGAAGGAGTATCCGACGGCCTCACTCTGAGGCTGCTGGCCCATGAAAGACATCATCATTCGTCGGGCAACACGGTTTGGAGATGGTTCAGAGGGGTATCGGGAAAAGATTGCAGGATGTAGAGCTTCAATTCAAGATAGAAGGGTGGCCTTTGAGGGGAGGGATGCTGGTTGGGGAGGGAACTGTAGATGTCGGAGCTACGGTTGTCTGGTGAGCTCTGACGCGGGCTGTAGCTGCCTTTGCTTACCTAATCCACCCGCCAACTCTCATGGACCGAACATCTGTGAAGAATACAGTACATGATCCAGTATCGACATCTAGCTTGTGTTTCCAGTCTTCTAATCTGATCTTTGAGGACTGTCCCTTGTTTCTTTCCGATTTGATTTGCCAGCTATCCACTTCCATGGTGCGCGGACTCGAAAGGCGTCCTCGACACAACTGAATCGCACGACTACATACGAAACAATATCAAGACTGTCACAATGTTGGGCCTGGGCGCATACGAAAGTAGTGACGAAGAGCCTGACCAGCGCCAGGCTTCGCCCAAGGTATGTACTTGACAACGGCTACCTCCTTATCTCAGGGCTAATAGGTATTTAGAATGACACCAACGTACAACAACCGGAGCCTGTGAGGGCAACAATCCCAAGTGAGTCGTCCGCATCATTGACGAATATCCCTATCTAATACCCGTCCTAGCACCATCAACAGTTCATGAACCAGAGCCGAAAGATACGCGACCCATCTCAGAGCTTACCGGACCTGTCCTCGGACCATCGCATAACGACCCCCAACCTTCAAAACCAGCCCCAGCCCGGGAGTCTTCTCCTTTCTCGACATCTCGCGCATTAGTACAGGACTTAACCCTCCCTCCAGTTCCGAACCTAGACATCCCACCCTCGCCACCGGGCTCGCCCAACCCAGCGGCCAACGCCAAGTTTGCCCACTTCCTATCGCTGAAAAAGCAAAATGTCCACTTCAACGAGAAGCTAGCTAGCTCGGCATCGCTTCGAAATCCTAGCTTGCTGCAGAAGCTGATGGAGCATGCGGAAATTGACCAACAGGCGCAATATTCCACGTCGCTACCACTTGAAGTGTGGGATGTTGCGCGGCTGCCCACGTGGGGGTATAAGGAGGAGTTATTGAAGGCCCAAAAGGAGTTTCAATATAAAACAGAAGAGCAGAAACTCTCTAGCCAGCGCGATTCGATCGATTTTGTGGCTGCTACACCTGATGCGACTCGGACAGGGCCCAAACCAGGTTCTAAGACGAGGCCAAAATGACGAACGAAACTCATAATATAATTTGGACAATATCAACGCCGTTCTTGGCGAACCATCTGTAGCAAAACGACAATATATAGGGTGAATACTACGTATCGTACTAATGGGTGATGTACACGCCAGAGCAGCGTGGATTAAGCCCAACTAATTATTGCTCACCGTTGGCCGCCTGGGCTTCATCCTCGGATGCTGGTTGACAAATCAAGAAATTATCGATACCGAGTTCATGGTAGACAATTTTCAGTTAGGATATAGACAATAGAAAGGTGATGCTCGTTTTATGCTACAATATGAATGCTCAGCGAAGTTCCAGTAAAGCTGGGTTGCTAACGTAACGAGAGCTCCGTCAGCTGTACTGCCTAGAGGTCCCGACCGCCTTAGCTTGCTCCCAGCCTGCATCATCCATCATCACCATCTCCTACGTCCACCCATTCCGCTGTCCATTAGCCAACTTTCTACTTTTCCTCCAATTCTATCACAAATTCCGCCTCATCCTAGCAACTCCCACCCCTTCTCACCACAATGAATCATTTCCCCGAAGCCTGGGGCCGGGTAAGTCACCCACGGCATCCGACGAGCCTGGCGTATCTCCTAACCGTCGGTTCCAGCCCAGAGATGATGTCTACGGACCTTACAACGCCTCATACCTTCAGACTACCGGCCCGAAAGCCCACACCCAGTCGCCGGCTGTGACTGGAACCTCCGTAATAGCCGTCAAGTTCAACGGCGGAGTCGCGATTGCGGCCGATAACCTGGGTACGTCGTGGACGATCCGCGCTGGTGGAAACCGGTCTCTAACGTGATATCATCGCTGCAGCATCATATGGTTCCCTCGCCCGCTTCACCGACGTGAAACGCCTCCGCGTGTTCAGCGATTCGGCCATTGTCGGGTTCAGCGGCGACGTGTCCGACATGCAGTACATCGACCGTCTGCTGCAATCGATTGATATCCGCGAGAACTACTCCTCCCACGGCAATATGCTCAACGCGAAGAACCTCCACACCTACCTGTCAAAGGTGCTATACAAGCGTCGCTCGGAGTTCAACCCGCTCTGGAACCACATCCTAGTCGTCGGGTTTGACGGCGAAAAGAAGCCGTTCTTGAGCTCTGCTGACCTCCTCGGAACTACATATTCCGCTCCTCATCTCGCGACTGGCTTCGGTGCCCACCTGGCCATCCCGATCCTCCGTCGCCTCTTCCCGGAGGAGAGACCCGTTGAGCAGGTCACCAAGGAGGAGGCAGTGGCCGCCTTGCGGGAATGCCTGAAGGTTCTGTGGTACAGAGATGCGCGGAGTCTTGACAAGTACTCGTTAGCTATTATTACGGAGGGCGGCATCGAGATGCATGAGGATCAGCGGTTGGAAGCTCAGAGCTGGGCTTTCGCGGAAACCATCAAGGGATACGGAGCTCAGGTTGTCTAGGTGTTTGGTTTTTATGCGACGATTTTCCTTAACAAAGATACAATCCATGTTTCATAAGACCCGCTATGTCGACTTGACACCTATTAAAATCCGTATCCTCTGAGATCGAACATGGGGGGTACTAATTACATGCCATTTAATCGACGGAGATATCTACATGACTCGTTCATCTAGAGCTTCGAGGACGGCTTATCAAAGACGACCTTGTTCACGCATGAGCCTACGCCTTCAAGCGATACCTCGACCTGATCGCCGTCCTTCAGCCAAAGTGCAGGCTTCCGGCCCGTTCCCACACCTTGTGGTCTGTAGACAAGTCAGCATTTATCCACCAATCGGGCATAATATACACGGGGTAGACCCACGTTCCGGTAAAGATCAAATCACCAGGCAACAAGGTGGTGCCCTGAGATAGGAAGGAGACCGTCTTAGCAACGTTGAAGATCATGTCCTTGGTCGAGGACGACTGGACAGTCTGGCCGTTGAGCTTGGTGGAGATGTGTAGGGCGTTCGGGTCACGGATCAGTCTCGAGGACACGATGCCCGGGCCCAGAGGCGCCCATCCATCGAAACCCTTGCCTAATCCCCATTGTCCTCCACCGCGCTTGATCTGCCAATCGCGGTGGGAGACATCATTTCCGACGGCATAACCAAGCACGTAGTTGAAGGCCTGGTTCTCCGGGACGTTTTTGGCTTCCTTGCCTATCACGATGACCAATTCACATTCATAGTCGAGTCCTTCGCCGTCCTGGGCCATGAACGAGACAGGGATCTCGTCAGTTGGACCAGTGATGGCCGTGACTGGCTTGTAGAAAAGGACAGGATACTTGGGGATCGGGAGATTGGATTCTTTGGCATGTTGCTCATAGTTGAGTCCGAGACAGCGGACAGTGCCGATGTCTTTTCTCGCCAACGGAGCGAGAAGAGTCTTGATCTCAGCCACTTGGTCTGTGACACGATGCTGGCCAAATATATCTCCTTGGATTACATGGGCTCTAGTGGCTCTAGCGATATCGCTGATGCCTCTGGGAAGAATTGCATCCCCATAGTAGACATGACCGTCCTTAGCCAGGAACCGGACGAGACGCTATACGCGAGACGAAAAGGTAAGCTCAAGCCGGAAGAAATCAAGTATCAAAGAGTATGCGTCGTAATATGTTTATCTATGACGTGTTTAGGACTCTGGGACTCACAGAGAAGGCAGACATGTTTTGACTATAACTCTGGTCACAATGTTAATTCCAACAGGGGCAGAGGGCCGAATATATGCAAAAGTATGAAAACAACAACCCCGAGGAAAGTGATCTATACTACCTTATCATTTGTCCTTTCGGCCGGAAAGGAGCTGACGGAGTATCTCCTTCCCCCACACATATTGCCGGGGATGGTCGGAGCATCGGGGGCTGACTAACCTCCAAAGCCCGAGGACAATTCGAGCTCCGTCCAAGCTATGATTGTACCTAGCTACATACATACTTTGCACGCCGCTTAGCCTTTCTCTTCTCGGACACCGGAAGCACATAGCGTATGGCTCGACTGTCCGGCCTCCAGCGAGAGGTTCTTTCTCTCTATCGGAAATGCCTCAGGGAAATTCGGAAGAAGCCCGTCGTACGCCCTCACCTTGTATTTGACGATCCCCATGCATTGACTAATCGTATATCGCTTGCAACAGGAGACCAGGGGCAATTTTAAAGCTTATGCTCGGTACGACTCCTCTCGGCGGTCTGATTTGCGTCTTCGTCTGTCGCCGACTGCGGTCTGCTCAAACGCTCACACCATCATAGGACCGAATTCCAAAAACACCTCTCTCTCAGCAAGAAAGACTTCAATGCCATAGAGTATCTATTGCGCAAGGGTCATAGGCAACTTGAGATGTACTCCTCTCCTGGAATTCGCAACATTCGGTAAAGGCAAGCAATGTCGATTTCCCAGCGACTGCCACGCAATCCCGGTCTTTCCCCGCTATACGAGGAGCAGACAAGGATGATCGTATGGACAGATGAGTTCCACGCTAGGGTCAGAAGGCATACCGTCTGCTTGTTTCCGACTCAACGCCTCCCATTCCCGCGGGAAATGGAATCAATTAAATATCACGTGACCAGACGCACCGAACGGCATGGAAGGTTCGCGCGGGATCCCGTAGGGACCAGCGGCTGCTTATCTTATCGCCATCGAATCATCCAGAGCTCTCGCGCAGCTTCCAGCTGTTCCTGGGAGGTCCTGGACAACCTCAGATGCTTATACATCCCACCACCAAATGGACATACCAGGGCTTTCTAGAATAGCGTCAGTTGAATATAAAAGTCCGGCAGACAACCGGCTTGTTCTGAATCTGTATTCTCATCAGACAACTCCAATCAATAGCAACCAATCATCAGGCCTTGCTCTACCTTCCAAACCACCTTGACAAACATCTCCAACCCAATCATCACTTCCACACCACCCACCACAACAACAATGGCTCTCTTCTCGCACTTCTCCAACGACTTTGCGCCGCTGTTTCAACTTCTTGACGACTATGATTCCCACCGCACCTGTCGTCCCAAGCAGAAAGTGACCCCGGTTCGCACGTTTTCCCCTCGCTTTGATGTCTACGAAGCCAATGACGGCTATCACCTGAATGGGGAACTTCCGGGCGTCGGGCAGAACAACATCGAGATTGAGTTTACCGATCCTCACACGCTTGTCATCAAGGGCCGTGCGGAACGCACCTACTCCACCTCCAGCCAGCCAGAATCGGCCGATGACACGACCAGCGACGCTTCGTCGTCGAAATCTCGTCAGCCTACCGTCGAAGATGAAGATGACGCCGATGATGCCAAATCAGTCAGCTCCTCTACCAGCACGTCGAAGCAGGTCGTTCCCCAAAAGCAACAAGCCGAACCCAGATACAAATTCTGGGTCTCCGAGCGGTCTGTTGGTGAATTCCACCGGGCCTTTACTTTCCCCACCCGCGTGGACCAAGAATCTGTCCGGGCGAGCTTGAAGAATGGCATCCTCTCGGTGATTGTCCCGAAGGAACCGGCTCCGAAGCTAAAGAAGATTCGGGTCGAGTAAGCGGTTTACGACAGCTACCGGACAGTTAACCGTTACAGGCTTTGACGAACTGGGTTTTAACATTGCATGACTCCGCATGGATGGCGCGTTGTGGTTTGGTTCGGATTTCTAATGCGACTTACGATGTCTTCCATCAGCCATTGTATAATAATGATGACCTTTTAATCATCTCACTTGCTTGAATTGAGCTCCTCGTAGATTCATAAAACAATACTTAGATTGATACCACCGAGTCCATCGACCGGCTCGTTACTGACTAGCCTGAATAAGCCAGCTTCAATCAAATATACTTAGCGGATCTTTGCTCCCCCTCAGTCCAACTTCGTCTCCAGTCATCCATACGACAAAAGACCTATCTTCCACATCACACATCACAACGCGAATCATCAAATGTCCACCTCAAGTAAGACATTTCTTTTCAACTCCATCACCATTTCCCACGGATAGTGAAGCTACCCTGCTGCCGGATATCCCGACTGGAGCTGCCCACATACACAGAGAACTTGCCGCTGGGAAGCACCCACTTCTGAGTCGCAGTATCCCAGTAGCTGAGGTCACGGCGCGTCAGAGAGAAAACCACCTGAGCCCACTGTCCCGGCCTCAAATTCACCTTCTGGAAGCCTCTTAGCTGTTTGGGCGGGCTTGTCGGGGCTGAGTGGGGCAGTCCCAGGTACAGCTGTGCCACTTCAGCGCCGGCGACGCGTCCGGTATTGCGCACCATGGCGGTGACAACTCCAACCGGCTGGAAGAGCTCAGCCGGACCACCGGGAACAATCTGTCCACCGGACGGGCCCGGCACCGCAAAGACATTTGCCTGCAGGTTGGAGTACGCGAAGGTCGTGTAGGAGAGGCCATAGCCGAACTCGTACCGCGGCGTGATGCCGTACTGGTCGAAATGGCGGTAGTCGACGAATAGACCTTCAGGGAACGTATCGACGTCACCGGACGTCCACCAGGAGCCATAGTCGCTTTGCTGCTTGGCGATGGTGTAGGGTAACTTGCCGTTGGGGGCGGTATGGCCGTAGAGGATGTCTACCAGGGTGTTGCCGCTTTCTTGGCCCGGGAGACCGGCCCAGACAATTGCTTTCACGCTGGACTGCGCCAGGATCGTCTCTAGGATGATGGGGCCCACGCTGTGCACGACGACAATGACGTTCTTGCTGACGGCCGCCGCGGCCTTCACCAGCTCGTTCCCGTTGTGCCACGGATCGAGGTTGTTGCGATCACCCGCGTTGCCTTCGACCGTGATGTACCTATTGAAGCGGGTTGTGAGCTTGTCTTAGCCAGAATGGTCTTACGCTATGGATTGGCTTACCCTTCGCCTGAGTCGGCGTTGATGAACACAATGGCCGTCTCTGCTGCAGCGGCGGCTGAAGCTGCTGCTGTGGTATCATCCGTGGTACTGGCAACAATCTTGGTGCGGTCCGCTTTTGCTTGTTGCTGGATAGCATCGAGTGGGCTCACGAGGTACTTCTTAGAGTTAGCTTTGGTTTTGAATAGGCCTGAAGTCGATCATAGGAAATACCGGAAATTGGGCGGTGCCACTGCCCCAACCCATCGCCAAAGTCCCATTGTTACAGCCATGGTCAGAGCATCCGTTCGGTCCAGCTGGACCCACGATTGCATCTTGTCCGATGATAGCAAGGGTCTTCGGCCGGCGGAGCGGAAGAGCCCGATCCTCATTCTTAAGTAGAACGATAGAGTCGCGTGCTACTGCATAGGCCACTGCTGCATGGCTGTCTGTCACGTTAACGCTGGCCTTTCCACCGTCCCACGAGCTGAAGGCGACTGGTGGGTAGCCCTCATCTTGGCCGACCAGATACCAGGCGGCCAAAATCCGGGTCACCATATCATCCACGCGTGATTCCGGCACTGAACCATTCTTCACAGCGGCTACCAAGGTAGGCCCCCAAAAGACACTACCGGGGGGATTGCTAAAATCGCTCCCGGGCATAGTCATATCTAATCCCGCAAGTGCGCTATTGATAGTAGTATGCTGGGCATTCCAGTCACTCATGATGTACCCACGGAAACCTAGCTCGGTCTTCAAAAGCTTGTTCAGAACAGCACCACTTTCACACGCCCAGGAGCCGTTGACCTTGTTGTACGAGCACATCACCGAGGCCACATTAGCCCGGACCGCATCCATAAACGGCCAGACATATAGCTCATGGGCCGCGCGGTCCGGAATATCAGAGCTAATGAAGTCGCGATTGTGCTCTTGCTCATTTCCGATCCAGTGCTATAGAGTCAGATGCGCTTCCTCAGACATAGCAACATATAGACAGAGAGGACGAACCTTGGCGCATGCTTGCACACCAGCCGTCTGCATGCCGGCGATTGTCTGCTCCATCGCCACGCCGCTGAGGTAGGGATCCACGGTGAACCCCTCCCAGAGACGACCACCACTGGGGATCTTGCCTAAAGGCCCGGCCACCGGGCCCAGCTGGACGTGCACTCCGAGGCCTTTAGCCTCTGCACCCATGGCCACACCGCGAGCGCGTATCAAGTCCCGATCCCAGGTCGCTCCGGCATTGATGCCCGCCGGAAATGCCGTGACGGGATTAGCAAAACGGATGCCTAAAGGCGAGTCCTGCAGACACAGGGATGGATAGTCGATGACGCTGGCCTCGTAGGTGTTTCCCACACAGGGGCCGCCCATCCACTTGACGCCTGTCGCGATACCCACTTTTTCGGTCAGATTCAGTTTCTGCAGGGCCTGGCGTGCCTGAGCATACGCCAGATCCCAGTCTGCACCGTGCCAGTCATGCGCGTGGACCACGGAGGTCACCGTCAACAGTGACAGAACAAGGGCTTGCATTGTAACCGGTAGATATCATGGGCGAAATGCCGTTACGTCCTTGATATACGACTCTTTTTCCCTTGCACCGGGGCATGGCCGCATCCTTAAAGACTGGTTCTAGGAGGGGAATGGCAGGGATGTGGTTTACTTCCCCTCACTTCACCCCCTGCTGGGCCTTGTGAAGAGTCCTGTACAGTTACCCCAGAATTGAACCCCAGAATTGAGTCAGTTATGCCGTGGGCCAGTGCAGTCGACACGGGATGACCCATTGGTCAAGTGGGTGAAGCTAAGAAACGACGGTTGATATAGCGCGAGAACGGTCTTTTTTGCCGACTGAATAGCCCGGACTCGACCCGGTACACCCCCATCGACTCTCGACTGAGTCTACATTTGTTTGCCATCACCGGGGTACCAATCCCGTCCAGCTACTCCGTGTACTCCGTATATAACACCCCGCACGGCCGAAGCCAACTTCCTAATCGAGCGTCTGTCCCGTCACGACGTTGCAGAGAGAGCGCAATTGTGGCGTCGCTGCCGAACGCCTGATGGTCGACTTCTCCGGCGCTAGAATTGGGGCCAACCTTCGGGGTCCCATCCTATATGTGGACATCGTGGTGTTGCAACTAAGTGCGATGCAGGGAATGATCATCAGGCTCTTTACGGGAACTCGGGCCTGTACACCTTCTATCCGTTTGATTATTGCCTGAGCCGGAGACTGTCCGAGTCTGTCAATGAAGCCTTTGATCTTTAGACTAGAGCGACCTCAAACATGTCGACAAGTTCGCCAGCGTCTAGCACAATGGGGCGGGGCTATGTCAGAGGCAGTGCGGTATAACTGGGGCCATAAATTCCAGCCCATATCACCCTGAGATCCCCTCAAAGGCTTCTCCAAAGACATAAATACCACAAGAACAACCGGCACCATGAAGTTTTATATCGCAGTGTCTACGTTGGCACTGACCGCAGCCGCGCAGGTTTCTACGCTTTGCGGTCAATATTCGACCTATACCAGCGGCGCCTACACGGTGAACAACAACCTCTGGGGCCAGGGCAGCGGCTCCGGCTCGCAGTGCACCTATGTCGACTGGGTGTCCGGCTCCGGTGTTGGCTGGCACACGACCTGGACCTGGTCGGGCGGCTCCAGCAGCGTGAAGAGCTACGCCAACTCGCAACTGAACTTCAGAAAGCAGCTGGTCAGCGGCATCCACAGCATCCCCACCACCGTGGACTGGCGCTACGACAACACCAACATCAACGCCGATGTGGCGTACGACCTGTTTACCGCCGCCGACATCAACCACGTCACCTACAGCGGCGACTACGAGCTGATGATCTGGTACGCTACCCCCCACCTCCCGCGCCATACTTCGTACTGACGGATGGAATTCAGGCTTGCGCGCTACGGCGGCGTCCAGCCCATCGGCTCGCAGATCGACTCGGCCTCCATCAGCGGTACTACCTGGCAGCTCTGGTACGGCGACAACGGCAGCGGTCAGAAGACGTACAGCTTCGTCGCGTCTAGTCCGCTCACCCACTGGAGCGGGGATATCAAGCAGTTCTGGAACTATCTCACCTCCCGTCACGGGTACCCGGCGTCCAGCCAGTATCTGATCAGTGCGTGAATCCTCTCATTGAGTGATGGCCTGGGCTGACTGTTGTGTACAGATTTGCAATTTGGAACGGAGCCTTTCACCGGAGGGAGGTCTACGTTGACCGTGTCGAGCTTTTCGGCCAGCGTGAACTGACGCGGTACGATTGTTGGGCCATCCTAGTCAGTAGATGAGAAGGTGCAAAGAGTTGAAGTATCCCATATCCTAGCCACTACTAGTATAGGAATCCATCTAGAATGATGAACTATCCACTCAGTAGAGACGTCATCAAACGTATAGAAGGTTAAATGAGCTCAAATGTAGAGAAAGAGATGTGCCGTGCAAGCGCTGTAAGACACATCGGATATTCCCAAGGAAACTGATCCACGAGCAAGGAACAGAATAGCAGGGCGCAGGTTGGGAACCCTTGCATGCGTGGCAAGTATACCATCCCATTTGTACCTAATCGCTGGGTGCGTGCTAGCTGCATACGGTGCAGGCACCGGTTCATGCACTGCCATGATCCATACTGCATCCAGAGACCAGAGCCGAGGCGGTGTCGTGTCTGACTCGACTCGACTCTGTATGCATGTTCTACTAGCGTAGGAGCTGCATATGCAGTAGCCACTGTCTCGGATTCGAGTTGTCTGAGGAACTGAAAAAAGTCACGCCCCAGAGACACCTAGCCATGGCCACTGCAGCTGAATACATAGATCTTGCGAGGAACACAGAGTGTATATGTAGTAGAGGGAGAAAGAGAGGGGAGTGGAAAAAAAAAAAGAAAAAAACATCAGGTTGCTCTGGGGATCGAACCCAGGTTATTGGAACATTGCCGAATCGATCAAAATCCAATGTGGTAACCACTACACTAAGCAACCAAGTGTTTATGGTTCGGGAACTTTTTTGGTTTTATAATACATTCCTCTTACCATGTGAACCGGACCTAGGCTTGTGTTGGTTCTTGGATGTGATTGGCTTGGTTCTAGTATGAGAAGGCAGACTAAGAAGCCCAACTTTCATATCAGTCTCATGTCTTATCGCCCTCGGCTGATATGCCTGTTCACGGATTGCCCTACACATAGTTATGCATGCATGGGATTGACGCGGCATTGCACTCTCGGTGGGAGTCTATCGACATCTATTCATCAGATTTGATCTATACCATCCCTGCCAGCCAGGTCCACAGCCTCAGAATCTGGATCTAAAACACAAACTCAGTCGTTCTTGGCGAACTGCTCCACAACTGCACGCCATAATCCGCCCAGTGTAGAGAGTTTCTACCAGTCCAATGCTAGGATGAAGACAGGTAACAGCGGATAGACGCTTCGGGTAGAAGACCCAACGGAACTAATTTCATTGGCAAATGCTCATCTGATTGATTTGGTAGCGGCAATTCCGCTGTTGTTGATTTTCATCCTGCGACTCCACCGAATCTGAGCCATCACTATATACAACCCGTTGCGCTCACCGCTATCCATGATGCATCTTCGCCACAAGCAGCCATGGGATATGCCGAAGATAACAAACTCGAAACATACGCGGCTCCGCATAAACATTATGTGACAAGGAAAAGAGAAGGCCGAATCCGATCGACGCCTACCACAGTAGGAAGGAGATTGTAAAAAAGACAAAACCGAACACCACTGCGTACCAAGAAGGGTATACCGTCAAACATAAGATAAACACAACAAGCGGCCAAACAGCGCCTAAATTGCAACGAGAAATGACAAGCGTAGTACACAAAATAGAAAGGATGAGCTTTATTCAGGGTCAATGGAAGATGAAAGGCGACGTCGTCATATATAGATTTGAGCGCTTCTGCGGCTTCGACAGCCGGCGTCGTTGGTATTCGTCGTTGCGACTCCTTGCCCGGCCTCGGGGTAGGTCGTGGGCAGGGAGAATGGTCATATCGACCCCCTCACTGGCTACGGTCCCCGTGCATCGCGACCTGGAGAAGGATTTGTGCCTTCGGAGTCCGGAAACTGCGTGAGTTTTGTCATGACCAGTCGTTTCGGAGGACACTTCTCCTGGTTTTATGTAGCCCATATCGGGACTGAGATCCGGGAGGCCCCCGTCTGCACTCGAGCTTGGAAGGCGCCTTGAAGAGGCTGACCCGTACACAGAATCCTCTGTATCAGCCATCTGAAGTTCCGCTGTCTGCTGTACAGCGAGAGGCACAAGAGGCGCAGCTTCAATGTTGCGAAGCTGAGCGCAGTACCGAGAAAGAGACTGTGCACGACTGATGCCTTGAGGGATGCAGGATGACGAGCTCCGCGGGCGTCGACCTGCCGGGATCTGGAAGGTCTCGAGACACATCGAAGACAAGCTAGTCGACCAAGCACTCGGATCAGATGTATGTGTTCTGGGGCCATGAAGGCTCAGATGCCGGTTTAGAGGAAGCTGCTTGCCCAGGTCGGCAGATGGCTTCATCCTCGATAGATCCGGTTTTCCAGAATCACTACCCAGGGTGAATCTGCGCGACCTAGGGAGCTGTGCAGAAGCCTGCGAGTCTATTGATGCTCTAATACGAGCGTCCTGCAAGGAGCGAACCGAGGTTGCCGAACTGTACCCACTGTCGACTTTCCTATGTGTACGCGATGGCGAATACTTTGTTTCTCCTTGAGTCGAGCCCCCAGCTTTCGCCGTTGATCCCCGGTCTTCGTCCGATACAGAAATTCCTTCATCCGTGCTCTTGGAGGGATATCGTTGAGGAAGGTTGGTGGCGGACGACTCCACAAATGGGCCAGGGGCTGAGGGACAGTCGCCACCATTTTCCAGGACTGACACGGGCACTGACCTGCCGCCATGGTCCAACGAGGTGACAGAAAGGGCTCTTGACTTGTCGCTCGGGCACTCTGTAGCCAGCGCCATCACATCCAGATCGGGGGAGCCTTTGCGGATTAGTTCAAAGCCATCTGATGACCCCGGGCCACTGAGGTTTCTTTCCAAGCTCTGAAATTCTCCCCGGAAAGGCCATTCCTCTGACGTATACGGACGCCGTTCCCCATGGACTGGGGACGGACTGCGTGCCTGAGTGAGACGCGATCGATCGCTAGGGCACGGTGATGTAGAGCAGTTGACCACACGCAGGGAGCCTAGTTTAAGCGCTCCTAGATGAGTGTATTCAAAATCACCTGGAGTCGGCGGGCGGAATGGGGGAAGCGAGAGCGTGTTGCCATGGTCCGGTAATGGTCCATACAGAGGCTCCGTGGGAGCAAACCCAGCCTCCTGGTCGATGGGAGAAGGAAGACGTTGGACAACTTGTCTCGTCGACCGCCGTGTAGCGATACCGGGCCGTGTGAGTAACGAACGTCGCCGGATCAGCGAAAATCCCTGGTTATCAACCATGAAATGGGTGTTAGAAGATGCGGCATCTTCTAACATACTCCCATATATGGTGGCATTGGATCTGCGAGGAGGCGATTGGACCGAGTAGGATCTTTTCGGGGGCCCCGGTCGACCGAGTGGTGACGGAGGCTCACTCCACAGTGTCGTTGGCTGAAACGTCGTCTGTTTGGCAGGCTGAAAGGAGGCTCTTTGGGACAAAGACCTGGACGTACTGGAGCTCGAGGTAGGCGACCGGTCGACCTTTTCTTTAACAATCGACTGACTTCGGCCGATATGACCGGTAGTCACCCGGGGCCGTTCCGAATGGATTGATGCGGAAGGAAAGGACTGTGACCTTCGGCCGCTGAAATCCGTTCCAGGAGAGGTGACGGGGACGGATGCGCCAGTCCACGGATTCTGCCAGTCCACGGGGGTCGACGATGCAGGGGAACTGGAGGGAGAGATGGGCTGGGAAGCCGCGCCATGGATCGAAGATGACAAAGTAACTAGATTGGAAGGGGGCTTGGACAGCCGGTTGGAACGGCGGCGCTTGTCTCTACTCTGGATCGAGAGCGAGCTTCCCATGACTTGCGGATGCTAGCAGGATCCGGTAGACTGAGAATGCAGAATCCCTCGGGCTTTAACAATAGCTTAGAAACGACATGGACAGGTCACTGAGCGGTGAAGTTCCGAGTGTAGGTCCAATGGGTTCGGATCTGACCTGCGGACTTGACCAGATCAACCGTCAGGTACCGATGGACTCGTACTTTGCTGGATGGGTTATGCAATGGATGTTGGGTGCTTGAGCTGACGTTGCGAGGAGGCGCTGGGCCGTAAGTTTGGAAGAATATCGGTCTGCAATTGATACGAATGGGGATGCCAGCAATACGGTGGCGAAGAGAAACGAGAATAAATATGCAACCACTTTTTTTTTTTTTTCATCGAAGAAGAGAAAAGTCAGGTAACGCAGGAGAAACAGTCCGGCTGGGGTATGGGTATAGAGAATGTCAAAGAGAACTTTTCGGAGTCTGAAACATGGAAGAAGGAGGAAAAGGAAAACAGGACAACAAGGTTGAGGAGATGCGACTCCATGACAGCGTCGGTAGGGACCACGCAAGGGAAGATAAGGTACATAAGAGGAGTGGAGAGAGGCGGAAGATGCAATGGACACACAAGCATGACGAATGCGTTCAACCATGGCCGAGCTGTCGGCTGGATAGAGCACGGAAATGGGGGGCGCGATGGCGGATCGACAGGCTGCAGTCGGTTCGATCGGACAAGAGCATTGTGTGGAAGGCCGCACGCGGAAGAGCGTGAGGAGAGACCGAGATAGACTTCTGGGACTCACACGTTGTGAGGTCCATTGGGGATGACTGGAGTTTCAGAAGAGGTGGAGAGAGACCGGTTTATTGGAGTGGAGATGCCGCAAGCAGAGTAGCGTTAGTAAGAGGAGGTACGTGGGTAGTATATGGTAGGTAGTACTAGTATATCAGGTCATCTGTGGATGAGTCCGTCGCATGATCCGTATCTTCCACAGCGCCCAAATGGACAATGCTCAAATCAAGCCGACCGTATGATATGCACCCTGACCATCCTCATCAAGGATCTAGTCGAGGTGCATCTACGGTCTACTACACTGCAGCTCCAGCCACCGCAAGTAAACAAAGAGTTCATGATTATGTCATTTCCGGCTGCGGGGGCGGTGGAGCTCCAGCAAGGCAGCCGCTGCAAACACTCAACCACTCCCTCCATCGAAAACGGCTTCTCTCTTGTCTGTCTTGTCTCTCCCAGCTGATCCTCGTGCGACGCCAATTGCCGCAGGAATGTCCACCACTCTGTCGGCGTTCCCTTTCCTCACCACCACGGAATTCGACCGCGCCTGTCGCACGTTTCTCCATCGCATTGTCCCCGTGGACACCGGGAGGTTATCTTTTCGCGTGCTAGACCAGGTATGGAGAGCCTATTGGCCCGGAGTCTCATTCCCCTCCCTCCCTTTCGATGTTTCTACCGATCCTAGAGTATTGCTTTTGACAGTCCTAGGCAACTGGTCCGATTCTAAAGATCTCCCAAAGCATTGATTACGATGACTCCGAGGCTCTACACCCCCAACACGTACCAGTAGAAATCTGCGACGACGACCCGGTCGGTGTCATACCGTCCCACATGATAGTAAAATTCTCGGCACTGACAGCTATGCACAGGAAGCACTGATCCGCACGTCGGATTCTAATCCCAGTGTACAGGTAGAATATCAGGTCTTCCTCTCTCCCACGTACCAAGTCCCGGTGCTATACTTCACGCTCCGGCAGACAGGCCATTCCAAACCACTGGGGATGAATGAGGTCTACCGGTATATGGTCCCACACCAGTACAAAAAGGAACTCCAAAGCGTCGGGGTCATGGGCGGTCTTAGTCTGGGTGTAGGTGCTTGTCAATCGTCCAACAAGGTCGCGCCAGTGCTCATTTGCGTAGTATCATCCACATTCCGGTGCCCCCATGTTCTTCGTTCATCCGTGCAACACTGCCGATGCAATGAGGCAAATTGCAGGGCACCAGCGCGTCACCCCCGAGCTCTACCTCATCCTGTGGCTCGGGTTGGTGGGAAATCGCCTTGGCCTCCATTTGCCACGTGAACTCTTCGAAACCGGGGACGTCCAGAGCCTAGATGGCGGAGAGAAGGGTCCGGAGCCGGGAAGGGGGTGAGGAATGTCCCATCCTTCTTTGACTTCTTCCTCTCCTCTCACCTCACCCACCGCCAGGGGTGGAGACCCCATGGATTAATCTAATCCTCATCGGACGAAGCTTCCATCGGCACGTCACTATCCTCATCCATTGGCGCCTCGCCCTCGTCGCTCTCCTCTTCACGAGGGCGCTTGACGCCGTGGGCGGCCTGAGACTCTCCGTTGGTCTCAGGTTTAGGGGGCAATGCCATTGAACCAGGGGGGCCACTGAAAATCGATTTCTGAAGGTCCGTCGAGGGAGCTGCAGCCGGCGCAGTGGGAGCCAGGTTGTAGGTTCCGCGGAGTCGAGCAATCACGTCGGAGGTACCCTTAGCGTAAACGATTTTCTTTGCTAGTCAGCATCAATTGAGACGGTCGGAAGGGATATCGACTGACCATCTGTTTACCAAAGAACTCGAACCCCTGCAGTGCACGCATGGCCTGTGTACTCGCCTGCACATCCTTAAACACAATGTGGGCTTGACCGCGCATTTTTTCGGTCTTCATGGCCACGACATCCAGGACGGTTCCGTAGGTGGAAAAGAGGGTGTAGAGTGACAGACGGAGGTCATATTTGCGGAGCTTATCCGGGAGATTCGTACAATAGAGTCTGGTAAAGTCAGCATCTATCTCTGGCTTGGAGGAGGTCGCTACTGACGTTTGGTTGGGGACGGTAGCAGGCTTGCCCTGGGCACCAGTGCGCGAAGGAAGATTTTTCGTAGACATCTTGGATGTAGAAATCAGATATTACCTTCAGGAGAGCCCTCGGTTATAGAAAGAAAACACGGGTGGCTCCAAGACGATTGGGATGACGCGATCTGAATCTGCTGCTCCTGTGGATAACTAGGCTGGCAAAGATCCGTGGTCTATCACGTGACAAATTACATAACCCGATCGGCGTCATCGTCAGGAGATACAGACAGCTGCCTACGCTCTCCAACCCAACCCCGGCATCCGTACTCACAGTGTACTCGACAGTAGAGAGCTCCTCCTGTCGATCTATCCAATTCATTCACCATGTCTGCCGAAGTCCACCATCTGTTCCACAACCCAATTGCCGACCACTCCTTTTCTTCTGACAAGCAGACGCTGGCCGTTGCGCGGGATAGCAATGTGGAACTCTACCAAAAGAGCGGCACCAAGTTCACTCTGACCGACGAACTCAAGGGCCACGAGAAGACTGTGACTGGAGTCGACATTGCCCCCAACAGCGGCCGCATTGTGACTTGCTCTCAGGGTGCGTTCACCCCATAAACCTCCAAGCCATTGCCTAACCCCGACGCTTCAGATCGCAACGCCTACGTCTGGGAGCAAACCCCCTCGGGGTGGAAGCCGACCCTGGTTCTTCTTCGGATCAACCGGGCCGCCACCTTCGTGCGGTGGTCTCCTTCGGAGCAGAAATTTGCAGTCGGATCGGGCGCGCGCGTGATTGCGGTGTGCTATTTCGAGGAAGAGAATGACTGGTGGATCTCAAAGCACCTGAAGAAACCGATCCGAAGCACTATAACCACCCTGGCGTGGCATCCCAACTCGGTCCTCCTGGCTGCCGGCTCTACCGACTCCCATGCGCGAGTCCTTTCGAGCTACATCAAGGGCGTGGACATGCGTCCTGAGCCGAGCGCCTGGGGCGAGCGTCTCCCGTTCAACACGATTTGTGGCGAGTTCTTGAACGATTCCGCCGGGTGGATTCACGGGGTGTCTTTCTCGCCTAGCGGAGATGCTCTCGCGTTCACCGGCCATGACAGCAGCGTCACGGTGGTCTATCCCAGTGCTCCGGAACAGCCGCCGCGCGCGATGTTGAACATCACCACTCGCCTTCTTCCGTTTACCAGTCTGATTTGGAATGGCGAGAACGAGATTATCGCCGCTGGTCACGTATGTTGCCTCATTTACCTGCGGCTTGCAACGAGCTAACTGGATAGGATTGTGAACCGTACCGCTTCCGCGGCGACGAGAGTGGATGGCAGCTGACGGGCTCGCTCGAGAACAAGGCCGGGCCTGGCGCCGGCAGCGTGCGCGAGGAGTCTGCGCTGAACATGTTCCGGCAGATGGATCTGAAGGGCCAGACGCAGGTGGATACCAAGCTGAAGTCGACCCACCAGAACACCATCAGCACGGTGAGAGTGTACGAGGAGAGTAACGGAGCTGTGCACAAGCTGAGCAGTAAGTGTTCCTTGCGTGTGATGTGTTGACCTGGCTGACTTTAGTAGCGAGCGGAGTTGATGGGCGGGTGGTTATTTGGACCATTTAGCTGATGGGACTGGCTCTCGTCGAACAGAGTACATAGATAAATCCTCAGGAATTCTACACTGATTCTATTACCGTAGCGCTTAACTGAGTAATGAATGAGTACGCGCATAAATACTAGACTAAGTAGTAACTAACGTAATCCACGGGCGAGTCGCGGATTATCACCAGATCTCCTATCTCTTCATCCAACGCGTCAAAAAATCTACCACCACAATCTAATATGCCTCCTTCTAAAGAAGCGCGAGTTTAAATAGCTATTCTAGCCTATCAGAAAGGTCAAATTAAATCAGTATTACGTGCTGCGAAAGTCTTTTTAGTCCCTAAAAGTACTCTACGCGATCGACTCCATGGAAAAAAATCACGAGCAGAATCACGCGCCAACAACTATAAGTTACATATTTCTGAGAAGAAGACTCTTATACAGAAGCTTCTTAATGCCGATAAACGAGGCTTTCCTATCCGGCCTAAATTTCTTCGCGAAATAGCGCAGATATTACTTTGTGAACGACTACAAGATCTAACTACAACTTTAGGAGTTAACTAGGCCTACTCCTTTATTAAACGCTATTCTAAGATACGTACGCGATATACAAGACGAATTACATATCAACGCGCAAAACAGGAAGATCCAAGAGTTATAAAACTGTGGTTTAAGACTGTACATGCTACTATCTAAGAACACGGCATACACAAAGACGATATCTAGAATTTCGACGAGACTGGCTTTGCAATAGGACTCTGCTCTACTTCAAAAGTAATTACTGCAGTTGAGCGCAGCGAGCGACCGCGCAGAATCATTCAGGGCAATCGCGAATGGGTCACAGTCATCGAGATAATTAGGTTAAAAGGCATACATCTGCCGCTAGTCATTATATTGAAAGCAAGCTCTCAACAAGCTGCCTAGTATTAAGAACCTAAGCCTCCTCGCGACTGGTGGATTTCTACTAGTCAGAATAGCTGGACAACTGATAAAATAGGCCTTCTCTGGCTGAAAAATATCTTTGAACTGTTTTTAAGGCGCTATATGACTGGTGCAAAACGCTTGCTTGTTCTTGACGGCCATAGCAGTCATTTAACTGCTGGATTCGATGATTTCTGCAAGCAGCATGCAATAATCTGTCTCTGCATGCCCGCCCATACTTCGCATCTTCTTCAACCGCTTGATGTGGGTGTCTTTAGCCCGCTTAAAGGGGCGTACGGAAAGCTTCTTGAACATCGTATGAAAGTCGGCAACAATTATATTAATAAAGAAGACTTTTTATCGCTATACCCTGATGCACACGCTAAAGTATTTACTTCAGAAAATATCCACAGCGGTTTTAAAGGGGCAGGTCTTAGGCTATTCAGTCCAGAGCATGTTCTATTAGAGCTTACTTTTAGACTACATACGCCTACACCTGCGCCATCTCTAGTCGAAGGCTTGATTTCCTCTGCTTTCTAAACTCCGCAGAATCCTCGCTAATTAGATCGGAAGGTCCGAAGCCTGCAGAATAGTCTTAATAGAAAGCGGCAGCTTTCAGGCAGTCCTATTGCTCATATTCGACATCTTGAAAAAGCAGCGCAAATGGCAATGCAGACCAAGCTAATCTTAGAGCAAGAAATAAAGGCTGTACGGGCTGAAAATGGGCGACAACGTCAGAGAAAGGCAAGAAAGCGTGCTGAAATAGGTAATGACCGTCTTCTTAATGTACAGGAGGGTCAAAATCGCGTTCAGCAGCTTGATCAGCAGCTTAATGAGCAAGCAAAAGAACCTACTCCGGGCCCCTCGTCGACGAGCTCCGCAACGCTGTAGTGGCTGTGGAACAGTGGGACATACAATTCGAAATTGCCCTAGTAAGTAGCTATTATTTTATGTATTTAGTTAGTCAATTTAAATGGCGTTAGTGGTTTTGAAGCTTCGAATTGTAATAGTGATTGCGGAAAATCCGCGACTCGCCCGTATTCGCGACTCGCCCGTGGATTACGTTAGTTAAGTGAACAGTGGGAATTGATAGGGACACAACAGCTTTTGTTAGAGACACAACAAATTATGTAATACAACTGATTATCTAATTTAAATTATCATGTGATTTGTATCTGAAATTCATTTTTATTTACATGACCTCCACGTATGCCCTACTTTTCCACATACACTGCACTTTGACGGCGCCTTCTTTCCCTTCTGTGTAGACTCAACCTCATTAATTTGATCTAATCGATCTACCTTTCGTTTCTTAGGCCCTGGCAAAGGTATTAAAGGCTCTAAAAGTGGACGATATTCTGATTCAGTCTTACAAAGGCCTGTTTTCCAGAATTGGTGGATATCAGTTAATGGAATAGCTTCATTACTCCTTAACAGACTAGAAATCCGGTGTGCACAAGGAAGGCCCATTATCCTTGTAAATATATTCGTACAGGGAGGCAAAGGGGCAAGATCCG